>ML784533.1:997232-1024158 GCA_009831015.1 Picea engelmannii
CCCACATCTACAGGTGTCACAGACTCTGGATCCTCCGAAAGGATCTCATCCGTTGATCGATACTTAACCCTCATACTAACAAGTGGGGGTTTTCAAGTGTTAATTTTGGGATTTGTTGGCACAGGGAAGCATGCCCTTCGGTGTCCTGAGTATCAAAATGCCGAAGTGTCGAACGTGCCTCATTTGGCAATTAGCCCCTTGGGCTACGCCTTGGTCGATATGACCTCTTCTCATATGACCATAGTTTTATTTCCATCAGGATTTATCAAGGCAAGAGCCCAACCTCTTGTCAACGGAACTCCCGAATCCCCGATCCCCGATTTCAAGAAATGGGTATTCTTATGGCAAGTGGCCTCCCGAGATCGGGCGGTCCAGATCTATCCTAGGGTTTCCACCATGGAAAGTCCCGAACTCTTGTCACCAGGACTCCCAAGTTCGTGATTCCTAATTTCCCAAAATGGGTAATCTCATGACATGTGGCCTCCGTTATTTGGACTGTTCAGATCTATCTCGGGGCTTTCGCCCATATCCACTGGGAGTTTAACCCTCGGGTAACTCCTGACAGATCCAATGGATGTCAGGTTTTCCAGCTGAGATCTGACGGCTCAGACCAGTTCCTAACTGGTGCATTCTCCCATGACTTCCTGGATGTGGAAAATAAATGGTCAAGATGTTCTCATGGACCTTGGGGATCTACGGTCCTGATCTCTTCGTTACCCACGAAGACACAGAGAAACCAAGTGGTAAGGCATTTAACACCCTACTTTATCCTACCAATCTAATGGTCGTGTGTGACTGCAGATTTTCTGATGGGATTTCGTCCGTCGATCAACACTTATTCAGAGTTAAGGTTCTTAACATTCCATCTTCTTCTTCCAATCTGACGGTTGTGAGTGACCACAGATTTCCCGACGAAATATCATCCGTCGATTCGATACCTATCAGGGTTAAGGCACTTAACACTCCCTCTTCTTTTTCTGGTCTGATGGTTGCGAGCGACCATAGATCTCCCAATGGAATCTCATCTGTCAATTCGATACTTCGTCCTTATGTTGCCATCTCAAGTTTTCAAGAGGATTGTTCCTCCTCGTGCAGGGTTACTAAGGCCTTACGCCTTCACATTCTCTTTCCCAGTTCTTGATGGGATTTTCAAGGAGGGTATATCTATGGGGAGGTTTTTACCCAGGGTACTATCTGAGGTAGATAAGGGTACCTTTCTCCCATGAATCAGACACGCAGTCTGAATTAGATCAGTATGCATATAAACAACAATTTAAGAGAGCATAAGCCACACGTAGTCTTTCCATATAAACATACAACTACCAGTACTGATCAAGACACCATACAAACATTCTTACTCTGAAATCATTCACCATTTCACATCTTATAAACATATATGTCAGAATAAATATATATTTCAAGATTCCAGAGGCAAAACACTTATCAGAAATAACACCAGGGGTTATGCAACTGCTGAGAGGGGTGCTCGTTTCCACCCAACCGTAGGCTCAACGACTCCCAACAGATTTACCACTAGCCACCCCTAAGTTGAGACCATGATGCTATGAGACTGCATCTATGTTTGCCAGTGACCAAAAGCGAAGGTTACTCTCCTTCCTCTCTATTATCACTCACTCGGCATATTGCCAGAGTTCTCTTCCTCCCCTCACGTCTTCCCCCCAATTGCTTCTCCCCCACACCTTATCCTCTTGCGAGTTTGTGTGTAGCGTAATTTCCCTCCAGTTGGTCAGTCCTGATGGCTCTACGAATGGGCGGTTCACCTCCCCATCCCTCATTAATTCCTGAGGATCCATCTACCTACCAGTCTGTGAGACATTTAATTTGGGGCCAACGAGTCACTTTTGGTTCTCTGGGCCAATGAAGTCCAAATATGGTATTAATTCTTAGTGGAAGTTAGCACCACCTTTCCAGGTGCCTTCCACCGCCATCATGGTCTCTTTTTCATCAAATCCCCTCTCAGCAGTCCTACAATATAAATTCATAATATTATTCACATTTCTGAGTTTGCCATAGTTCTAGGCCAGTCCAGTTATTTTTACAAACTGGGGGAAATAGGATATTACAATTCCCTCCCCCTTAAAGGAACACCATCCTCGATGTTCTTATCTTTTAACATAAATTGCATGTACAAAAGTAAACAAAATCGGATATGCCTGTCTCATGGCATCCTCCATTTCCCATGTAGCCTCATCTGGGCAAAATTGTCTCCACTGCACCTTTACATGTGCAATGGTTTAGTTCCGGAGCAGGGTTTCCTTTCTATCTAATATGCATGGGGGTTATGGTAGAAATTCTCCCTCTGGTTCCACCTAGATCACATACCAGTCAATTATATGATTAGCATCATGGACATATTTCTTCAATAATGAAACATGGAAAACATTATGTGCTTTTACTATGGGAGGAAGTGCTAGCTGATAGGCTACAGGTCCCACTCTATCTAGAACCTCAAAGGGTCCACAATACTGGGGTTCCAACTTGGCACAAGCTCCCATTTTCAAGGAACTCCTTCTGGGATTAATTATGAGATATACATGGTCTCCCATTTTGAACTCTCTTGGAGTTCTCTTTTGGTCAACATAACTTTTTTGTCGGTTCTGAGCGACCTTCAGATTTTGTTTTATATGAGTCACTTGTTTTTCTATTTCTTTCAACATGTCAGGTCCAAAAGAAATCCTATTTATAGGATTACTCCAGCTGACTAGAGTATTACATGGCCTACCATAGAGGACCTCGAAGGGACTCCTCTTTAAGGATGCTTGGTAGTCGTTGTTGTAGGTGAATTCTACCAATGGCAGGTAGTCTTCACATTTCCTGGGTTGATGCATTACATGCATCCTTAACATATCCTCTAATATTTGATTCACTCTTTATGTCTGTCCATCGGTTTGAGGGTGATAGGCGGTGCTAAACAACAATTTGGTCTCTAAACCAACCATCAGTGATTTCCAAAAATTGGAAGTAAATTTTGTGTCTCTATCAGACACTATTTCTTTCGGCATACCGTGCAGTCTGAATACCTCTTTCATGAATACCTGGGCGATATCTATTTCCTTGAAGGTTGATTTGACAGGGATGAAATGAGAATAATTTCTTAGTTTATCCACCACTACCATAATGGCGTCATTCTGTTTGGTTCAAGTTGGCAATCCAGTGATAAAATCCATGGATATGGTTTCCCATTTCCATTCTAGGATGAGTAAAGGGTGTAATAGTCCTGCTAGGTGTCGATGTTCTGCTTTAACCTGTTGGCACTCTATGCATTGGGCCAAATATTTGGCTATGTCTTTCTTCAATCCAGGACAATAAAATTGTTTCCGGGTGGCAGTGATCATTTTTTGGTATCCTGGGTGGCCAGTGTATGGTATTTTATGTAGTTCATCCATAATGAACCTCTTCAAGTCATCACAATTTGGAATGTACAGTCTATCTCTGTAAGTGAGAAGACCTCCTTCGGTCATCTGGTAGCCTTCATATTTTACTCCAGAGGGTTCTTGCTATAGGTACAGGGTCACAGTCTGAACGAAGGGATCTGTTTCTTGTTCATTTATGACTCTGTTCTTGACATCTGTCTCGCAGGTACTCACCGCTGCCAGGTGAATTGTTTTCATGCTTATGCTAAGGGCATCAACCACCCTATTTTCCTTCCCTTTAATGTCTTTGATTTCAAAATCAAATTCTCTAAGGAGGGCCATCCATCTAGCTTGTCTAGCATTGATCTTTGGTTGGTCAAACAAATACCGCAATCCACAGTGATCTGTCATAAGTACAAATTTTCTTCCCAAGAGGTAATGCCTCCACATTTTCAAGGCATGCACTATGGCAGCCAGTTCTAGATCATGAGTCACATAGTTGACTTCATGTTCATTCAATTTTTTGGATTCGTAGCAGATCACACTTCCTTTCTGCATAAGGACTCCTCCGAGCCCTTCCTTACAAGCATCTATGCACACAAGGAAGTCATCTTCTGGGTTAGCGATTTTCAACACGGGTGCATGGGTTAGTAGATGTTTTAGGGTTTGGAATCTTTCTTCACATTTCTGTGTCCACAAGAATTTTGTCCCCTTCTTCTAGAGGGCAGTGATTGGACAACCAATATTGGATAATCCTTTTATAAATCTCCTATAGTATCTCGCTAATCCCATAAAGGATCTGATGTATGAAACATCCTTTGGGGTAGGCCATTCCATGATAGAACTGATCTTGTCAATATCTACTGCTACCCCTTTCTCAGACATAACATGTCCCAAGTAATGTATTTGCTTCTGAAAGAAGTCACATTTGTTGAATTTAACATTGAGCTGATGCTCTCTTAGCACTTGCAACACAAGTCTAAGATGCTCTTCATGTTCTTCTCTATTCTTAGAGTAGATTAATATGTCATCAATAAAAACTAGTACAAATTTATCTAAAAATTTACTGAGTACATTGTTCATTAAGCACATGAAAGTGGCAGGGGCATTGGTTAACCCAAATGGTACTACCACAAACTCATAGTGACCATACCGTGTCCAAAAAGCGGTTTTATGGATGTCTTCACCCTTGATTCGGACTTGATGGTATCCCGACCTCAAGTCAATATTTGAGAAAATAGACACACCTCCCAACTGATCGAATAGATCATCTATCCTAGGCAAGGGATACTTGTTCTTTATGGTTACTTTATTGAGTTGTCTATAATCTATGCACAGTCTAAGGGTGCCATCCTTCTTTTTCACAAACAGGACTAGTGCTCCCCATGGGGACATGCTGGGTCGAATATAACCCTTATCGATCATTTCTTTCAATTGCAATTTGAGTTCCACTAAATCAGGTGTACTCATCTGATAAGGTGTCCTAAACACTGACACCACTCCTGGTGCAAGCTCTATCGAGAAGTCAATGTCTCTTCTCAGAGGTAGACCCGGTACCTCTTTCGGAAACACATCTCTGTATTCTCTCAGGATAGGGTGATCATCAGGGCTTGGTTTATCACCTTTGATTGTTTTCAACACTTGTATTGCATATAGGGGACACCCTTTTTGGCAATACTTTCTCATTTGCAGGGCTGATATTTGCCTCACCGAGACCGGTTTTCGGATCCCTTGGAGGGTTATCCTTTTTCCTTCTTTGCTCACACATTCTATGGTTTTATGGTAACAGTCCAGTCTGGCTTTATGGGTGGCCAGCCAGTCCATACCAATCAACAGATCATATGATACCAGGGGTAATACGTTAAGGGTTACTTGGGTGGGGAATTCACCCAACATTAATTGGCAGGCTGGTATGGCCTCTACTACCCTTCTTTTGGTGCCAGTGGCTAACTGTACCAACCATGGCTTGGTTTGTTTTCATGGCTATAGATTACACTTATCAACAACTCTAGGGGCTATATAACTCAAATTTGAACTAGGTTCAATCAAAACAGACACTAGATGGTTGAAAATCATACCTTCTATTTCCACCATTGAAGCTTGGTGGTCAGCTTGGTTATTATCCAAGGTTGCATAGATCTACGACACACTCCTTGCCACATCATTGACTGTGGTATCTTCCTGAATGTTATAAACTTTCCAACTGTTTTGTTGTCAATGTGGACAGTCTCTCAAGAGATTCTCTTCTCCGCAACCCCAACATTTTAGGGGTTCTCTCTTTGGGTTATCAGTCTTCACTGGTATAGGTCCAAAAGTTTTATTTCCGCCTGATGAGGGAAAGTTTTGCTGGAGTACACTCCAGGTTGGATAGTTCATTCTAGGGTTCTTCTTGTAGTTCTTAAATCCTGAGGATTTGATCCCCTTTTTTTGAAATCTCGAACCACACTTCTGTTTCCAGTCTCCACGAGACTCTGCCCGATGTCCATATTGTTCATGACAATATCTTGCCTTTTGAATAGTGTCTTCTAAGGTCTTTGGCTCATCAAATTCAATCTGGTTCTAGTATTCCTTGGGTAGCCCACTGATGAAGCGTTGCGCCTTCACCTTCTCTGCCTTGATGTAGGGTACATATCTCAATAAGTCAAGGAATTTTTTGACATATTCCTCTATAGTGAGTTGCCCCAGTTTGAGTTCATAAAAATCTTTAGCTTTCTCGTCCAAATATTTTTTCGACAAATACTTCTTCCAGAAGTACTTCTCAAACTATTTCTAGGACAGGTCCTCCTCGCGGACCCCTTTCATATTCTTAAGATCTTCCCACCAGATGGAAGCTTTTCCGTTCAGATTGAAAGTGGCCACTCGGGCCTTCAAATTCCTTGAAAAATCATGGAATCTGAAATATTTCTTCAGCCCAAGTAGCCAGGCCTCAGCTTCCTCTCCCTTCTTTATCTCACCGTCGAAGGAGGGAGGTTTGGCCTTTCTAAATTCTTCAAATTTATGACCCTTGGAAGTCTTTTGCTTCTTCTATTTTCTTTAAGAATAGGAACTGGTCCTGCTGCTGGAAGAGCCTTCTAAATCGCCAGCTTCCTTCTCAAAGGAATCGTCTGGCACTGGTCCTTTACCTCTGGGGTGGAACTTCCTTGAGGTTATCCTCTCAGTATGGCCATTGATATGACCATGTTTCTGCATCTCAGGTTCATGCTGCATTTGTCATTGTAGGTCGGATAAGCTCTATAGTAAAACTACATTAATTTTGGTTTTCTTTTCTTGTTCTTTCATCATTCTTTTATTGTCGGCCTTGAATCTTTGCAATTCAACCATGAGAATCCTCACAGTCTCAGCTAGATCCGGAGGGGTTCCTATTGCTCTTCTTTCATCAAACTCTTCATCTCTATTGTGGGAACCTTCTCCCATCTCTTGGTGAGTCACCATTCTCTATGTCTGTAAATTCCTGCGGCTGATCGTCCTCTTGGGTGAAAAGACAAACGCTGGTTATTAGTCAAGAGTTAGATACATTTTATAACCTACGCATAAATTTATAACTTTTTCACATGCATACACATTCGGGTTCTCGTTTCCAAGTTTTAATCCTGGACAAGAGAGTTAAGTTAGGGGGTTACTCCTCATAGGAGTGCTTCAAATGGAGCTTATGCACAAATCGTTCATGAGCCCAATCAGGTCGAGTGTTGTAACCATGCTCTGATACCACTTTGTCATGTACCCACTACCTCAATAAAAAATTTTGTTGATTTCTGCTGAATCAAAGCCCCCGAATTACCTACAGAGGCCTAGCGCAAGCTAGATTTTTCTCTCTCTCCATTCCCATGTGATCGCGGGTCATGATAATAGTTCAAATAATCGCGGTACCTCTTTGTATTTCGCGCCTCGGCTCTACAGGGGCATCAAATCATTCGACTCTGCAACCATCGAACCCCAACAGGGCTAGCAATCGGCCAATAGGGATGAATCCCAACAGGGCTAGAGAACAACCAATGAGAACAGGCCCCGTCGCACGGTTTAGTGGAGTATAGGTGGCAGAGGGGGAAATGCGAAACGGTAGTCGACAGGATAGGAGGGGGCCCCACTTCACATGCCACACTATTATGGACCGCGCCCCTCCCCCCATTAAAGGAAGAATGGCAAGGGGGGTCCGGAATTCACCTGAGCACCATTGATCAAGGTGAATTAATCTCAACCGTTCGAGAGTTGCACATCCGATTCTAGACCCCCTCCCCCACCGCTAAAGGTAGAATAGCAAGGGGGCACAAGAATGAAACCTCAGCTTTAGATCTGGGTGAGTGGACTCTGGCCGTCTAGATCTGCTCGTTACTTACCTTAATGCACATTCACACCCCAGCTTAAAGCTGACATCTCTTCCTCACATCTCACGATCATCCCAGACCCTGGATCCTCTGAAAGGATCCTATTCGTTCATCACTTGTAAAGTTTGAGAGGGGCCGCAGAACTATCCTTTGCATTCCTTCCCCCCCCCCCACATCTACAAGTGTCACAGACTCCGGATCCTTAGAAAGGATCTCATCCGTTGATCGATACTTAACCCTCATACTAACAGGCGGGGGTTTGCAAGTCTTAATTTCAGGATTTGTTGGCACAGGTAAGCATGCCCTTCGGTGTCCCGAGTACCAAAATGCCAAAGTGTCGAACGTGCCTCGTTTGTTAATTAGCCCCCTGGGCTACGCCTTGGTCGATATGACCTCTTCTCATATGACCATGTTTTTATTTTCGTCGGGATTTATCAAGGTGAGAGCCTGACCTGTTGTCAACGGAACTCCCAAATCTCTGATCCCCGATTTCTTGAAATGGGTAATCTTATGGCATGTGGCCTCCTAATATCGGGTGGTCTAGATCTATCCTGGGGTTTCCACCATGGAAAGTCCCAAACTCTCGTCACCAAGACTCCTGATTTTGCGATTCCCGATTTCCCGAAATGGGTAATCTCACGATACGTGGCCTATGTTATTCAGACGATTCAGATCTATCCCGAGGCTTTCACCCCTATCCACTGGGGGTTTAACCCTTGGGTAACTCCTAAAAAATCTAACAACTGTCGAGTTTTCCAGCCGAGATCTGATGGCTCAGACTGGTTCCTAACTGGTGCATTGTCCCACGACTTTTTGGACGTGGAAAATCAATGGTCCAGATGTTCTCATGGACCTTGGGGATCTATGGTCCCAATCTCTTATTACCCACGAAGACACAGAGAAACCAAGTGGTAAGGCGTTTAACACCCTACTTTCTTCTACCAATCTAACAGTCGTGTGTGACCGTATATTTCCCAATGGGATTTCGTCTGTCGATCAACACCTATTCAGGGTTAAGGTACTTAACTTTCCAGCTTCTTCTTCTGATCTGACGGTCATGAGTGACCACAGATATCTCGACAGAATCTTGTCCATCGATTTGATACCTATCAAGGTTAAGGCACTTAACACTCCCTCTTCTTCTTCTGATCTGATGGTCATGAGTGACCATAGATCTCCCGATGGAATCTCGTCCATCGATTCGATACTTCATCCTTATGTTGCCATCTCGAGTTTTCAAGAGGATCATTCCTCCTCGTGCAGGGTTACTAAGGCCTTGCGCCTTCACATTCTCTTTCCCAGTTCTTGATGGGATTTTCAAGGAGGGTATCTCTATGGGGAGGTTTTTACCCAAGGTACTATCTGAGGTAGATAAGGGTACCTTTCTCCCAAGAATCAGACACGCAGTCTGAATTAGATCAGTATGCATATAAACAACAATTTAAGAGAGCATAAGACACACGTAGTCTTTCCATATAAACATACAACTACCAGTACTGATCAAGACACCATATAGACATTCTTACTCTAAAATCATTCACCATTTCATAGCTTATAAACATATATGTCAGAATAAATATATATTTCAAGATGCTAGAGGCAAAACACTTATCAGAAATAACACCAGGGGTTATGCAACTGCTGAGAGGGGTGCTCGTTTCCACCCAACTGTAGGCTCAACGACTCCCAGCGGATTTACCACTAGCCACCCCCGAGCTGAGACCACGATGCTATGAGACTGCGTCTCTATTTTCCAGTGACTAGAAGCGAAGGTTACTCTCCTTCCTCTCTGCTATCACTCACTCTGCATATTGCCAGAGTTTTCTTCCTCCCCTCGTATCTGTCCCCCAAACGTTTCTCCCCCACACCTTATCCTCTTGCGAGGTTGCGTGTGGCGCGATTTCCCTCACGCTGGTCAGGCCTGACAGCTCTAAGGATGGGCGGTTCACCTCCCCATACCTCATTAATTCCTGAGGAGTCATCTACCTACTAGTCCGTGAGACATTTAATTCGGGGCCAACGAGTCGCTTTTGGTTCAACGGGCCAGTGAAGTCCAAATACGGTATTAATTCTCGATGGAAGTTAACACCACCTTTCTAGGTGCCTTCCACTGCCATCGTGGTCTCTTTTTCAGCACATCCCCTCTCAACAGTCCTACAATATAAATTCATAATATTATTCACATTTCTGAGTTTTCCATAGTTCTTGGCCAATCTAGTTATTTTTACAAACTGGGGGAAATAGGGTGTTACATCCCTGATGCACAATTATTTTCAATATAAGTGGTTGATGAATAATTTACTGATATTATTGAATACTTAAGTACATGGGTTGCGCCACAAGAGTTTATCACTGGTGTTATCACTAAAATTTCGTCCGCACAGGGCGACAAGAAATCTGCATCGTCAGCACAGGATTGGAGTCATTCATGGCAAAAAATTAATGCCACAGCATTGCAAAAAGGGTCAAAAACTATACCAAATGACCAAAAATTTGAAGGGCGCTTTACATCATCTGAGTGCGTGCGCATATGCGCGTAATAGCATCGTACAAAGCATGCATATGTGCACAAGGCGTGGTTGTTGGGCTAAAAACCCACGCGCCTGCTAAACGACGCATTTATTGAAATTGATCGGCCTCCCAACCACTAATGGATCAGATCCCAAGTCGATTTGACACCAAATCCGAGCTCAATCCTCATGGTGGGCTGGTCAAAGACCTAATTGTGCCCTAAAGAGCCTCTTTTCACATTCAAAAGAGGCCACATAATAACCCAATGCTTGGCTATAAAAAGCCATGAATGACCACCATTTTCTCAAGGAATTCTTCATACTGTTATGCTGTTGAGATTGCTAAGGACCCATTCTTTGGGAAGAAACACCACAAGCTGCATTTCATAGAGCTATTCACCCCTCACTTGAGTGAATAATCTTGGAGTTCTTTCACCCACATTTTCATCTTTTCATTGTAAAGGAGAGCAAGCTTTGAGGGCCTCAAGAGCCTTCCATTGGAGAAAGAAGGGACCCAAGNCCCCTTTCTTCTTTGTGTCTTTGGATTTCATCAACAGATCAACTTATACATTGGTGATATTGGTCCATTTGTCTCTATTTTTCATTTTCTCATATGCTTTTAGTTTTTAGTTGTTTTAGTTTAATTCTTGTCAATAGCTTTGTTGTTTTTCTTTCTAACCCTTTACCTTACAGCTGTCATGCCTAGCACAGCCCAACTGGGCATGTAAGCACTCTTAATTTTCTAACCTAGTGACGAATTGGGTGCAAATAGATTGGCGACCGTACTGGGGAGAAGGTATCAATTCCTCCCTCATTTGGGCTTTGTTTTCTTTCCTTTTGATTTCATTAACTTGCAGGTTCATAAACCGGCCTCTGCCGACCTGCTTACCAGTCAATTCACCGGAAATTGGAGAGAAATCCATCCAGATTTTTCTTCCTAGACTTTTGACACAGGCGTGCAGGTATTCCATCCCACAGGCGTGTGTCGGGTGCGCATGCACTTTTATCTTTAGTTCTGTTAGCGCGCAAGTGCCATATGCGCCTCTGTCCACACAGGAGGTCGCGCATTTGAACTCAAATTTGCATTGTAATATTTTGGGTGTGGGGAAAAAATATTTTTCCTGGTTAAGAATGATGACATGCATGCTCTGAATACTGCACCACTTAGACCCCTCAACTTATAAAGGGGATAATCAAGCAAACATAGGCACTTAGGTGGATAAAAATCATTTTCCCTTATTTTGCTTTTAGCCACATGGATGGCTTGCTTTGGTTTACAAATCTAGGTTGAAACATCAATTCTAATCATGTCTAATCTCACATTTTGGGACCATAAATTGCAAGTAACAATCTTGAGTATGCTCTTCTCTTGCGCCATTAAGCAATCTTGAGAACTAGAAAGGGTTTGCGAAAATGATTTCATCTCCCTTAATAAAAATTCAAAACTTTTAGGAGAGGACGAAGGCTCTTTTTGAGACCCCTCTTAGTTTCATTTTCTCAAACATATTCTTGTAATGGGCCCATACATGCCCACATGTCAAAAAAACTAGAATAGTGTTTGAATTTCTGCTTTCTTAGATCAAAAAACTAGGAGAGTTTAAAAGTTTGTAACTTGCCCACACATGCCCACATGTTCAATCTAGGACTAGTTTCATTCTTTTTCTAGATTAACTCACACATAGGGAGATAAAGGATAGTAACAGACCACAATGTCCACATTCTAGTTTCTAGGGCTTTTAAAAATTCCGCAAGGTTGTACCAATGACATCTAGCTTATTTAGGTAATCAAACTCTTGTAAAGGACCAAGCGATGTCCACATGTTTCAAGGTGACATCTAAATAACTAAAATTTGGTACACTTTCACTCACACACAAAAGCCACTTTTTCACTCACATAGCCTCATCTCGAAACGTGGTGGTCTAAGTAGGTCTCCTCAAAAAGGGATTCTGAAAACACCCCATCTTGTCTTGATTGGACTATCCACTCCCACTTTTAATAAAACGATGTTGTTTTTCACCCCCAGCCTCACAAAACAAATTCATCTAAAATATTTCTAACAACTCACTAAGTTGTCCTCCACAGGAGGTGCCAAAAGAAAATTTTAGTCTAGGTAGGATTCTGGGGGTAGGCATCCAAATAACCCCCTGCTATCTGGTTCTCACAAATTCAAACATAGAAGTTGACAAATAGGGAGCTTTCAAATCCTCCAAGTCCAGCATTCCAATCACCATAAGGTAGGGAGATACCCGTGAAGGGTCGAAGGCTGAGGTCCGGTTGTTCTGTGCGTCCCCCCTTGAGGCACCCATCTCTTGGACGGGATCCATCCCGTGACCCATTTCTTAGGCCGAAAATCTAAATGTCGTGCTTGGACCGAGGTACCTAGTGAACGATTTTAGGACATCTACCCAGGTGGCGGTTGTGGGCTTCAATCGCACCTTGATTGGATTTTGTGTGGCTATTGGGAGGTATCACCAGCTCTTTCGGGATATTGCACCCTCTACCCCTCATTATAACCGGTTATTTCATTATTCACTAGTATCTCTTCAGGTGACTTCAGACCCCACTGTTGAGAGCTATTGGAAGATCCTGTGTTATTTGAGAGGAAGGACGTTACGTCTTCTAGGACACAAGCATTTGCTTTCTTTTTTGATTCCCCCACGTGGACAAAAAACCCTCTTACCCACATATATGCTTCTTTTTCATTTATGTATGATGCACATTTGATTACAGTTTGACTTGGATATATATATTGTGAAGATCATCACAGCAAACAGGCTCTTGGTTCTATATTTTCTCTCACCACTTGTTGCACACATCACACACAATTAGTCTAACATCATAGGGGAACCACAAATCCCCCGTCGTTCACGACGTCCGCTCAACCTTCCTCCTATCTTAGGAGGATTATCTGGTTGTAGTCGCTCATCGATACCTCCTTCACACACTCCTGTGAGTGCTACCATCTTAGGATTAGCTTTGCTTGGTTCTACCTTACTTGGGTCCAATTCCCAAAGTCACACAGTCACTCGCTCTCCTTTGCACGAAAGCAGGGGACCCACTTCCTCTCATGGAGGGAGCACCAATCCACCTAGTCCCCATCAAGGGTCAGGTGCACAATACACGATGGCTAGAACTAACATTCCTACCCCCTTACAGATGCCATACTTGGCCTCTCTCAACATTCCGGATCTCACCAAGCTCACCAATGATCCTATATTGCATGATGCCACATGGCCTGCAATGCCAACCAAACTTCCTTCAGACATACCAAAGTTTGAAGGGAAGGCAGGGGATGACCCCGCCAATCACGTCATGACCTTTCATTTATGGTGCTCTTCCAATAGATTCATGGAAGACTCTATTAGATCGCGTCTTTTTCAATGCACACTTACTGGCCCATCAGCCAAATGGTATGTCGGAGAAAAATCAGGGTCCCACACGACCTTTGAATCTTTGGCCAAAGCCTTCTTAACTTTCTTCCAATTACCCATTCGACATGACAACGGTCTAGAACTACTATCTAACTTCAAATAGTCCTCAGCCACCCACATTGCTAACCACATTCATGAGTGGCGTAGGCGACATAGTTTGTGTAAAGCAGAAACCACCAAGCAACAATGTCTTGACTGGTTTCTTAGATCACTTGTCACTCTCCTCGGTAAGGATGTAGCTTCTACCTTCCCACAATCTGAAGAAGAATCCATCAGCAAGGATCAACAATACGACCTCATTTACGCACAGTCAGGATACTTGTACACTGTACTTCCTGATCTGCCCAAACCTGTGCCCTTTGGCCAGGACAAACCCGGGATGTCTCACTCAGCAGATGGGCTAATAGGTGCCACCACGCACCATAGTCCACAAATGTATGGAACACCTAAATACCCACCGGCATATGGGGGCACTTATTATTACCCCCCACCCCCTTACCAACAACCATACCCTGTTGTTACACCACCACCCATTAGTGGACTGCCACCGACACCTCCCATACATCCACCTCTTCCAACCACCAGTGGTCCCCCCTCCACATCACCTTACAGTACTAGTGAAAATGCCACGCCTTCCTATGTACCTTATGGAGTCGCACCACCACAAAACCCTTACTTTCCCTTTTCGGGTCCTCAACAACCCACGATTCCCCCACATCCTCATACGGGGGTCAATTTTGTTCAACCCTCTACTGCTCAACAATATCAAAATTTTGAACAGTTGAACACAGCCAATCCAACTCATCCATCAAACAACACTAGGAGTAAAGGAAGGAACAGGAATAACAACAATCCTAGTCAAGGTGGGAATCAACCCCCACAACATCAACCCACTGGGGGCAATCAAAACCAAGGGAACCAAAACCCCCAAGGGGGAAATAACAATAAACGCCCAGGGCGGAATATTGTTAAAACTATCCATCCTTGTGCTCTTTGTGGCGTATATGGTCATTACACTCACCATTTCCCACAGATCACTGGTTTCAAAAGGTTGAAGGACTCTGGAAGTCTCCCCCCTTCTCCTGCGCCATCTGCCCCGTAGCAGGCACAACAACAATATGCGCAACAACCCCCTCCCGCCGTGCTGCAAAATCCCATCCCACATCAAGGTGTGATAAACACCCAGTAGGATGCACAACATCCCCCACATCAGGTGGGCCAATACCATAATCCCAACAATCTAGAAGAACGAACAATTCTCCTCACCAGTGAGGAAGAAATCCTTCTGCAAACACGCAATCGTCAGTATCCTACAACAGCTGAGTCTACTCCTACATCTGCAGAAACACACCCTACACCGACGGGACCTCCGTTGATGATCCCTCGCCCTTCCGCCGAACCACCATTACGCATCCCTCGCATCCCATTGCGCAGGAATGTACACAACCCACAGGCTAGGGCCGCTCATAACTACAGCTTGGTAGATGACTTAGCGCAATCCCCGGCTGCCATGTCAGTTCTGGAAGTCCTCCATACTTGTCCTACTCAACGGAAATCATTACTTTCCACTCTGGGCGCAATTGACCCTGCCGACACTCGACTCATCACCTTTGATCTTGATAGCTGCAAACCGCATCTTCCCGCCGCCGTCGTTATTCAAATACCAGTAAAAATACGGAACATCACCGTTCATCGGTGCATCATCGATGAAGGGGCATCCACATGCATCATGTCCAAAACAGTATGGTAGAAACTTGGTTCCCCAGAACTAATACCTTCCGCCATCACCTTACGAGCTTATGACGGACGACCATCATCTCCCGAAGGGCTCTTCCAAAATGTCCCCATGGAACTCGGGGGAAAAACTATCCTCATTGACATTGAAGTTATCGACGCTCAGCTCGATTACAATATCTTGCTGGGACGTAGCTACATGTATGCTATGAAGGCCGTGGCATCATCCATCTTCCGGAAAATCATGTTCCCCCACAATGGGAAGATTGTAACCATTGACCAAGTCTCACATTATGAGCCTAATCCATATGCCAATCTCGATAACATTCTTCCTCTTATTCACACCAACCAAGATGTATATCCACTCATTGAGATGGGTCCTGGTATTTTCAAAGATCCATCCTTGTTAGGGACGTACCATGGAGCACCACCACTCCTTCCCCCTAGCCAAGTATGTGTCGTTTCCTCTAAAGAAACTCTCCAGGAGGATGATAGTCCTCCTCAGGAGGCTTCAGTCATTCTTGACATCTCAACATTCGCAGCACCACTCCCACAGGAGCCTCCTACGCATTCATCGACACCAACGGTCCACGAATCCACACCCCCTCAAGGGCCTAGTCCCATTTTGGAGACAGTCCCCCGACCACTCACTCAAATCCCCTTCTTTTACCCCCCACTCGGTATAGAATCTTTCCAGGTAGCAGCAATGCTCACACTACCCAATATGGTGTTAGCAATCCTAGTTTGGTACTTACATCCACCTGAGATGGTCCCTGGCCCACAGGCATGACTCCCCATGATGATTCCTGTCCTCACTCTCACTACCTCCACTACCCCCATACTCCCTACCCCCCAGCTACGGCCGGGGGCAGGCGACAGAAGAAGGAGCTGACAACTCCACTTCCCCCGCGCATCTTACCACCTTGCGCCTTGTGTGACAAAGAGATTCACCAATCCAACCACTGCCCATCACTACCTGAATTACGGAATTTGATTCCCCCCAATCCAACCCCCACACCATCCATTACTACTGCTACCACTCAACCTTCTAGTAGTAAAGGGTTGAAGACCAAATTCGCATGTGCCATCTGTTCTGAGTATGGCCACTACACCCATCATTGTCTAGCACTGCCTCATTTCCGGTAGGCATTAGCTATCGTAAGCTGAGACTTTTAGAACAACCCACGCCCGGCTACATCATCCACGACACCTATCACTGACATTCGCTATGTCACTACTTCAGTCAATGAACGCATGAGATGCCCTTGCTCTCTTTGCGATTCATTGACTCATTTTACCTACCAGTGTCCGATGATCATCGAATACCGATGACGTCAGTTCGCCCTGCTTCACCAACCCGCAGAGGCCATCATTGACATATCTTCACCATTTGAAGATGTCCATATCATCTCTCCTGAGCCCGAGGCACTCCCTACGCCTCCATGGTTCTTAGATGACATGTCTGAGGATTTACCCTGTAACCCACCCAACTCTCCCCCTCATCCCCCTATGGAGATTCTCCATCCCACTACTACGGGTACCCCTCAATACCTCAATATATGGTTTATGATGAGTGAACCCTCAACCTCTCCTAGCATTATCTCCTATGTTTCTACAGCAGGGGGCAAACACACGTCCACTGAGATCACTCCTCACGACCCATTATATTCCCGTTGTTTCCAATACGACGAAGAAATACTGGAAGAGCTACAATGCCCGGACTCTCCCTGGGATGCACTACATCATCGTGCACTCTTCCTTCCATAGGAAGCCCTCATGCCTCCTAGCCACAATCCCATTTACGCGGTCAAAACCAAAGATTTTATCCCATCAGAGACTATCGATTGGTTCAAAAATCCTATTCCTGCACCCGATGCTTTTGAAGAAGGTAATTTGGCTAACATCTCCCCCACCATCAAAATAGACATTTCCATCAAACCAGGCATCGTCGAAGAGATCATCATTGGAGCTGCTTGCACTCCTCAAAAGATTTCCGCATACAAAGCCCTCTTCCAGGAATTTAGAGATATTTTCGCCTGGTCATACACAGAGATGCCTGGCCTCGACCCCTCTATTGTCGAACATCGCATCGACACCTGGCCCGACATCACACCAGTTCGCCAGAAATAGCGACCGCTACATCCATCCAAGGCTGCGGCTATCAAAGCTGAAATTGACAAATTGCGTACGGCTGGATTCATTTACCCCATCGCTTATACGTCATGGGTTTCCAACCCTGTACTCGTTGACAAAAAATAGGGATCTATCCGCATCTGCACCGAATTTCGCGATCTCAACAACGCATGTCCCAAGGACAACTTCCCAACGCCTTTCATCGATCAAATTATCAACGACTGCACCAGCCATGAGGCTCTCTCCTTCATGGATGGATTCTCTGGCTATAACCAAATTCAAATCCACCCAACTGATCAGTACAAAACCACATTCATACCACGTGGGGTACGTTTGTGTACCGTGTCATGCCCTTCGCCCTCAAAAATGCCGGTGCAACTTTCCAGCGGGCCATGACATACATCTTTCATGATTTGGCTGCAATCATCCTCGCTTACTTGGACAACCTCACCGCTCGATCCAAGAAGTGCACCCAGCACCTCGATGATTTACGAATCATCTTTCAACGGTGTCGGAAATATAACATCCGCTTGAATCCTCTCAAGTGTGTATTTTGCATCACCGCAGGGTGCCTTCTCAGTTTCATCGTTTCCCAAAACGGTATCACCGTGGATCCCCTCAAAGTTCAAGCCATCACGGAAATTCCACCCCCTCAGAACTTGCGACAACTACAGAGTCTACAGGGCAAAGCCAACTTTCTAAGACGCTTTGTTCCTAATTACGCTATACGCACACATGGTTTCCTTCGCTTACTGCATCACGACATCCCTTTTCATTGGGACGACTATGCCCAACAGTCATTTGACGATCTGAAAACAACAGTTTCAAATGCACCGTTGATTAGTGCACCTGACTACAATCATGACTACATCCTCTACATATCATCATCAGCCGTATCAGTAGCCGACATTCTCGTCCAGCTCGGAGATGACAATCGTGAACACGTCATTTACTACGTCAGTAAGAACCTCTCAGGACCACCCCTGAAGTAAAAACATGAAGATGATCGTCGACACGACCTTCTCGTCTACCTACGAACTCAAAAGTTTGGAAATCACCTATCACGAGATGATCGTCGATGCATTCGCCATCAAGCACCCCGCTATCTCCTCATCGGTGACATCCTATACCAGCGGGGCATCGACACTATTATTCGTCGCTGCCTGACTATTGACGAGGCTGACAGAGTCTTAAACGACTGCCACTACGGTGCCTGTGGGGCCCATCTTTCTGGCATCGCCACAACTCAAAAGATCATCCGGGCCGGATACTTTTGGCCAACCCTGTTTCATGATTGCATTCATGCCATGAAATGATGTGAGCAATGTCAGCTCTATGCCAACAAAGCCCGCGCTCCCCCCGCTCTTCTTCACCCTGTCATTACTGTGGGCTCCTTTTGTAAATGGGGCATCAACTTTATGACTTGTAATCCTCCCTCCAGCAATGGTCACAAGTACATTGTTTTCGCTGTAGATTACTTCACCAAATGGGTTGAAGCTATGCCCACCTTCAACAACACCGCTGACACTGCAGCGCATTTTTTCTTCAATCACGTCATATCCAGGTTCGGAGTACCACTCCAACTCATTTCCGACCATGGGAAACATTTTGAGAATGAGATCTTCATCGAACTGTCATCTCGGTTAGGCTTCTCTTATGAGTTTGCCTCACCATACTACCCTCAGTCAAACAGACAGGTCGACCTCAAGACCATGTTACAACGCACAGTTAATAAACATAAAACCAATTGGCATCATATGTTATTTTCTGCGCTATGGGATTATCGAACGGCAGTGAAGACCGCCACAAGTTTCACACCATTTCATTTAGTCCATGGGGTTGAGGAAACTCTTCCCATCGAGTGCGAAATACCCACCCTTCGCACCGCAATCGAGCTTTTACCTGATACTGTTCCGATGGAGCAGCGCTTGCTGAACTTGGAGTCTCTGGATGAATATCGTCGATCCTCATTACAAAACAACGAGGCAGCTAAAAAATGATCCAAAGCTACCTTTGATCGCCATGTCAACCTTCGCTCATTCCGTGAAGGCGACCTCGTCCTCGCCTACAATATCGCTCATGATACCTTTGGCCACGACAAATTCGAATCCCTCTGGCATGGCCCTTACATCATCCAACATTGCCTCACCAAAGGTGCATACATCCTGGCCTCCCCCGAAGGCCTCACGCTCAAAGAACCCATCAATGGGTTATACCTCAAGAAATTTTATGCTTAAACGTAGTCACGCTACTTTAGGTTATTTTTCTTTTATAGCGTTTTTAATCTTTTTCTCCCCCATCTAAACTATCCTTTGTGCTATTGACAGATGACTCATCCACCAGCTTACCACATCGGGTACGCCGACGGCACCAGCCGTTGGACACAAAATCTCGCTTCGGCTGCTTGGGCTCTCTACACCCCTTCACATGAAATGCTACATTCCAGTGGCATCTGTTTAGGACCAGCAACCAATAACCAGGCCGAATACACAGTTGTCATTGGCCTCTTGACTGACACCCAGCATCATCATATTCGTGACCTTAGCGTTTTCCTCGACTCTCAACTGGTTGTTCTCCAACTCAACAATGTGTACCGTGTACGCGATCCATGCCTCTTTCGCAAATACCTACAAGTTAGATTATTGTCTCGACATTTTGATTCCATTACATTTACACATATTCCAAGAGAATTGAATCAAACAACAGATGAAATAGCTAACATGGTCCTAGATTGGCATATATCACATCAAACTACACATACATAAAACCTCTCATATAAACCTGTCACAGCATATAGATAGCATCAACATAATCAACATCAACATCAAAACACACATGTAACACACATTTGGATCCAAAAACCATGTATACCCATATATATATATGTGGGCCTTCCAGGCCATCCAAATGTTTATATACAACAAAAAAATACATCGGCCCTCAGGCCTGTGCCACATCATGGTACAAAAGTCGGCTCACCAGCCTATCAAACCTGTATACAAATACAATCAGGGGGCCTCTATCGCACCCCTAGCTTCCCCTCCCTCAGGAGTAGGTGGTGGCCCACCCCTACCTGCCCCAGGCGGTGGAGGTGGCGCACCTACAGGACCCTCCTGCCCAGGTGGCAGGCGTTCACTCCTCATAGCGGCGAGCACAGATGCTTGTCGCATAATCGACCGCCATGGTGGCGGTAACCCGATGCACTGCTCCAGGAACTCCTCTTCCTGGATACGGATCCACATGCCCTCAGGCACGTCCCGAAACACCGTCTCAAACCGACGGAGTATGTCATCCAACTCCCCTCTGGCTACCGCTGGAGGAGCATGAGATGGCCCCGCACCAGGGTCATCAAAATGGCGCCTCTGCGCTGGTCTCCCAAGCCCTGTTGGTCCCCCAACAGCCTCATCCCATAGACGCCTCCCTCCACGTGGCGGCCTCACCTCTATCTGCACCGGCGGTCTGTACAACTCCACCTCGCACCCACGAGGTGCCAAATCTACACATGCACCAAAAAAGCAACAACAAATGGTATCAGTGTCTATACATCAAAACATGTGCACTGGTATATCAAAAACATAAATACATAAATAAACAACATACCTCTGTGGTCAAAAACCTCCCCAGGAGGCAGTACCATATTCGGGTCCCCCCGGAAGTCCACCCCAGCATAGGGGAACTGGAGTATAACCTGTGGCATCTGCCGCCATATCTCCGCTACCTACGCAGTAAAATAGTGTCCGCCTTCGCCACCACCATGTCGAACCAATATCTGGGACCACCGCCTCAAGCGCAGCTCTCGTACCCCTAGTGCCTCTAGTAGCACTCTCGGGCGCAGCATCGACACCCTCTCCAAGAAAAAGGCCACCAGGATGGAGCCAAAAGCGAACTCCCTGGCACCTCTAGACCGACAATGGTCCAGCTGCGCAATCATCTGCGCATGTAGGGTCAGCCCCCAGGCAAACTGCTCGCGGCCCACCACTACCCTCTCCATCAACATCAACTCGCCACCACTAATCCGGTGGGGCGCTCGGGATCCGTACACTCGCACTATCATCGCTGCTATGCAACGATGCAGCAGGACATCTATCCCACTAATGCTCACTGCTGACCCAGTCATATAGTGATCGCCTGAGCAGTATCGCTCAATGACATCACGCAGATCAGTGTCTCTCGGCAACACAGGCACTACCTCAAAAGGGGAGCCCAGTCAAGAAGTAGATATCCTCCACCGCAGTGAAGGCAATCTGCTCTCCTCGTACAAGGAAGCAGTGTCGGTCCGGGCTCCACATCTCAATCAGAAAACAGAGAAAGTACTCCTGTGACCGTATTAGAGGGCACTCAAAAAACTTTAGCAACCCACTGGCTGCTAAAGATGCTCGAATTGCAGGCCTCGCCTCGACCACATCATCTCCCAGCTGCGACTAGTCCCGCTCGCGCCACCGCACATCCAAGTCACTGCTCGCCACCTGCACACAACCCAGAGTCCTATATTAGCTTAGGAAATCACCCAATACATCAAATAAGCTAATTTGTTACCCTGAAACCTTGCCTCAAAGGCGCGGTTTCACCACCCTCAAGCGCGCACACATGCACACCTGTTCACTATACAATCGCGCATGTATGCGTGCCTTTTTTTCCCCACAGGCATGCTCATGAGCACGCCTGTTCACCATACAGGCGCGCTCTAAGGTGCGACTGTCCAACCCACAGGTGCGCTCCCAAGCACACGTGTTCACCCCACAGGCACGCACTCATGCACGCCTGTCTACCCTACAAGCGCGCCCCTAAGGCGCGCTTTAATTTCTTTCTCACGTGCACACATGCATGTGTTTTCAGTGTACAAGAGCACACTCATGCGCGCCTTCCACTGAGTCACCCGTGCGTGCAGGCTCACCCTCTACCCAAAACCCCCCTAAAACTCCCGTACGACCCCCCGTACCTACCCCACCCAAAAAATTGGAAACCTACAGTTATGAAGGATGTTCAGACCACTAACCTGTATCTCGCACACCGTGGATCGGGTACCTCATGCTCCCAGAATCACTCAATCTCCTCTGAATCGGCTCGAAAACTCACTATAGCAGCAGGTACAAATGAGGTGGCAATGTGGGCCCTACAGCTATATATAGGCCTTTTTTCCAAACTTCCACTCATCATTCCGGGAGCGCACGACGTCCATTTTTTGAACCGTCTTCAGCCACGAGATCAGCGTCCCGCCACCTACATCATGACTGTCCCCGGGCCACTTTTCATCCTAAGCCCCCGGGGCACCTTTTTTCATATCATGGCCAGGTACGCATGCGCATTGTCACATTTATCTCATACATGTTCATATTTGTTCTCCTCTTCAGATATTGTTCACTGTGGGTATTTGGTTGTTCTCTGTGCAGGTACTTGGTCATCGTCTCTACATCATTCCTTCAGGTATATACTCAGCACTGGCATGTAGTCTCTCCCGTTGTATTGCATTTACACTCCTGTCACACCCTCTGATATTGGCCTTTAGGATACCCATTCTTGGTTCTGCAGTACTCACACCTCCGTTTTCATCATCGGTACTGTAACCCAGTAGCATTCTCCCCACATGAATTGTCCCACTCATAGCACCTTCTGGCACTTTTGACACTCATGTTGTTCTTCATCACCCTTTAGGGATGGGAGTCCCGGTAGTCTTTCATCATGTTGCGAATTAACCACATACTTCTTCTCCTCATTTTGTTAGCTTCCCATATGGACTCCCAGTACATCGCTTTATGGTCATGTTCTTTTCTTTACCTGAACCTCTGCGGGATCATGAACCCACCATTTCATCCACCATCAGTTTGCCCATCTGAGAACCTATCTTCATTTCACCTACCTCATACAGAAACTCTCCAATGGGGCCCCCCACCCTTCATCATTTTTCCCAGAAATTTCTGCCCTCCCTGGGGCACTCATTTCACACTGGGGCACCCGTTTCTGTATTTTGTACATCTTTCCCATATTTATTCATTATTTGTTGTAGAGACACCTTTATTTTCCATCCTTTACTTTTGTCGTCACCATTGGCGACCCGCTTTCCTTTTGGCCACACGCAACCCATGTCACCCTTGGTTGGAGCATTACGTCTCATTTTCCCCCGCCGACATCGTCTATGTTTTCAGACTATTACCCAGGTCACTTACCTTTATCCTCTGAATTTATTCACCTTGTTCTACCTCTGGCACAACTTATCCCTGATCTTGTCATCCCCTTGACACTCGATCTTGTCACACGGTTGCGTCCATGCCTTCTATCATGCACCCTCCAACCAAGGGAAGTCTAGAGTCTTCCCACTTGTTGACTTCGTCCATGTCCCTCTGCCACTTCCTCACCACAGTAGATTCCGGGAAGCCCTTTGCTTCTGGGAGTCGCGTCCCCCTTTTGTCGACATCAACAAAATTTTCCGAAAGGGCGACAGTATCTTGATTCTCATTCTCCTATCAATGAGAGATCTCGGACGACACAAGGGGAAACACCATTGCTCCCTGATGTAGTTGACCCCCATAACATTTGACACCAACACTTTCTCATGTTATGGTAGGTCTTACTTTGGGACTATTGCAGTCTTTCTTATCAGTTGTTGAAGACCTCTGAACTTGGCCGGGCCACCAATTCCCACATCACCGTCGTTGTTTATTTCCGCAACCATTACCTATGGTTTAGAGTATGTTACTTTGTAGAATTGTCTTCTGCCTTTATCATTCCACCCCCGAGGGCGCTGCAGTTGTCTACATCAACATTTCAGACATTTTTTCTTCAGAGTTACATTACACAAGCATGGGGCATGCCCGCCTCGTTTGTACACACTTGTATATTAATACACACCTTGTGGAAAGTCGGGATCTACAGGTTCCTTCCTTCTCCAACGGATCGCTCTACGCGGTCCCATCCCTGCTCTCCCTTACAACACCATCCTCAGTAAAAGAAACATTGATGGATTTCGTCTATACGTTTTGCTCCTAACCTCATCCATCAGGGGGCATCTGTTATCACTGAAATTTTGTCTGCACAGGGCGACAAGAACTCTGCATCGTCAACACAGGATTGGAGTCATTCATGGCACAAAATTAATGCCACAACATTGCAAAAAGGGTCAAAAACTATACCAAATGACCAAAAATTTGAAGGGCACTTTACATCATCTGAGTGCGCGCGCGTATGCGCGTAATAGCATCGTACAAAGCGCGCATATGTGCACAAGGCACGACTGTTGGGCTAAAAACCCGCGCGCCTGCTAAACGACGCATTTATTGAAATTGGTCGGCCTCCCAACCACTAATGGATCAGCTCCCAAGTCGATTTGACACCAAATCCGAGCTCAATCCTCATGGTGGGCTGGTCAAAGACCTAATTATGCCCTAAAGAGCCTCTTTTCACATTCAAAAGAGGCCACATAATAACCCAATGCTTGGCTATAAAAATCCATGAATGACCACCATTTTCTCAAGGAATTATTCATACTGTTACGCTGCTGAGATTGCTAAGGACCCATTCTTTGGAAAGAAACACCACAAGATGCATTTCATAGAGCTATTCACCCCTCACTTGAGTGAATAATCTTGGAGTTCTTTCACCCACATTTTCATCTTTTCATTGTAAAGGAGAGCAAGCTTTGAGGGCCTCAAGAGCCTTCCATTGGAGAAAGAAAGGACCCAAGTCCCCTTTCTTCTTTGTGTCTTTGGATTTCATCAACAGATCAACTTATACATTGGTGATATTGGTCCATTTGTCTCTATTTTTCATTTTCTCATATGCTTTTAGTCTTTAGTTGTTTTAGTTTAATTCTTGTCAATAGCTTTGTTGTTTTTCTTTCTAACCCTTTACCTTATAGCTGTCATGCCTAGTAGAGCCCAACTGGGCATGTAAGCACTCTTAATTTGCTCACCTAGTGACGAATTGGGTGCAAACAACTGGGAAAAACAAAAATCTAGTAGTCAGAGTTGTAGACTATCAACTTATTGCAGGACGTTTATACAAAATGGACGCAAATAACATTTTGAGAAGGTGTGTATTGGAACCTGAAAGGCCAACAATTTTAGTGGAAGATCATGAAGGTATATATGGAGGACACTATGCAAGAAAATATATTGCGCAGAAGGTATTACACATAGGATTATGGTAGCCAACAGTCCATAAAGATGCCGAGGAATATTGTTAGAAATGTGATTTCTGTCAACGGGTTGGCAAACCCAACAAAAGGGATGAGATGCCTCTAAGACCACAAGTGACTCTGCAGGTATTTGAAAAATGGGAAATAGACTTTGTGGGACCTATTAACCCACCAAAAAAAGGTCATGAGCTAGGTATATCATTACTGTGACTGAATACTTAACAAGATGGGCAGGCGCAACACTAATCAAATATTGTAGCGTAGAGACAACAACACACTTCTTGTTTGAGAAAGTGATCACTAGATTTGAATGTCCCATGATTATAATGAGTGAAAAATGCACTCATTTTATCAATTCTACCATCGGAGCTATGACTGAGGAGTTTGAAGTCTATCAACAGAAGAGTACACCATATCATTCTAAAGAAAATGGAATAGTAGAAGATTTTAATAAGATCCTGGAGAATGCTCTGACTAAAATATGCAATGTCAATAGGGATAATTGGTACTTCAAGAAACCAATAGTACTATGGTCATATAGGACCACATATAAGAAGTTGGTAGGACATAAATGTTATAACCCTAAAATGCACCACACAGGTTTACCTGGCATCAGGCCAACTCATGCCTCTTCCTAGCCAAATCCATGCTGAACAAATCCTCAAAAAAACACTTAAAATAAGCAACCCGCACCCTAACTTCTCACTGGGCACGGGCATCCGCTTGCTGTCCTTATACTGCACGCGGGCATCCGCGGGCTAACCCAAAACAGCCCGCGGGTACATAACAAAGCAAAAAATCAGGAAAGTTTCCGCTGGGACACAAGGCTTTTTGTCAATTAACTGGAACTCCGAGCCATGCATGGCCGAGAGTTCGCCAAAAACCCTAGCTCCTTCTAGCCTATAAAAGGAGGGGTAGGGGTACTATTCAAAGGGGAAAATCATAGCAAAGAAACTCTGCCAAATTGCCAAGCCAGTTTTGTCCCAACCCTTTAGCCTTGCCTCAAGATTTAGGAGGAACTCAAGAAACAGCAGTTGGAGGACAAAAAAGAAGAGGAAGAGCCCAGGATCAGGATCGTGGAACGGTGACCGGCCTTAGAAATCATTGTAAGTTGGTTCATATTGAAGATAATAAAAAAGATATTTTTCTCGTCCCGAATACATGAGTCTCATCTATGTTATTTGATTGATGTTTTATCTCTAACCCCCTAGTAGATCAGTAGCATGCATGCATAGTCTGTCTTGATTGCAGGAAGCTTTGTGGAAGGAGCAGCAGCAGCAAGGAGATAAC
>ML784533.1:1038855-1054828 GCA_009831015.1 Picea engelmannii
GCTAATAAAAAAGATACTTTTCCCGTCCCGAATACATGAGTCTCATCTATGTTATTTGATTGATGTTTTATCTCTAACCCCCTAGTAGATCAGTAGCATGCATGCATAGTCTGTCTTGATTGCAGGAAGCTTTGTGGAAGGAGTAGTAGCAGCAAGGAGATAAGAACTCAACGGAGGATCTACTTCAACCGTTGGAAAAAGGTTGGTTTATTCTTCCCGTGTTTGCCTGAGAAAAGGGGTTGAGATTTTGGGTAGAAGGTTAAAAGTTAAATATTAAGGGTCATGATCTGCGTATAAGTTTAGATCCCTAGCTTATTAGTCCGTAGGGTAGAATACCCAACAACAATAAACCATTCAAATTCGTGTATGGGAAAGAAACAATGGTGCCATTAGAATTTCTGGTACCCAGCCTACGCGTAGAAACAATCACCAACATGATAGAACAGGGCACAATACATGAAAGGTTAAATCAACTAATGGAAATGGAAGAGGACACGATTCTCGTAGGATTTCACCAAGAAGTACATAAAGCAAGAGACAAATATTTTCATGAAAGACATGTTAAAAATAAGAGTTTTAAGAAGGGATACCTAGTCTTTCTCTATGACAACAAATGTTTTCAACACCCTGGTAAGTTTAGAATGCATTAGCTAGGGCCATATGAAGTAAATATTGTCACGGATGGGGGATTTGTACAACCAAAAGACTTCGGAGGAACATGACTGAAAGGAATGACCAATTGTAGTCGACTGAAACTATACAGGGACAGTCGACCTACTAACCCTTAAAATCTATAATGTTAAGAACCAAATATCAATATAGCATAGAAAAACCTTAGAATAAGTACTCAACGCCTTGAAAAAGAGATAATTTCAGATAATAAGCCTCTTCGAGGGGGGAACCTCCTTTTACCCCACATAAATGTTCAAGTACAAGATGATTCCAAAGGAAAATGTCTCCTTGGTATGTATAGGAGACTAGGAGGTATAATTACAACTAATGGAATAAAGACGACATAAATAAAATAACATTACTAATGTAATATGCCCTAATTAAGGGGTAATGAACCAATATTAGGGCTTAACATGCCCCTCCCCTTGAGACAAGTGTTGTCCACAATGCTTGAGTAACTCTGGATGCTTCTTTATAAAAGACTCATCTTCCCAAGTGGAATCTTCAGCCAGTAGTTTTCTCCATTTAATGAGATACTCTGAAATAGATCTATTCCTCAGTTGGTGAATTCTTGTGTCAGTGATGGCTTCAGGCCCCAATATGATTTTTCCTTCCTCGTCAAGTTCTAGAAATATAGTTTGAACTGGGATATTGTCTCCTATAACCTTCTTTAAGCATGACACATGGAAAACTGGGTGTACTCGTGAAGATGCAGGCAAATCCAATTTGTATGCCATAGTACCAATCTTTTGCAACACCTTATAAGGGCCATAGTACTTTGGTGATAATTTACTATCCTTGTTGGCTTGCTTGAGGGACATATATTTGTATGGTTGTAGTATTAAAAACACCCAATCCCCTACTTCAAAACTTCTTTCACTACGATGTTGATCTACTTGTTGTTTCATGCGATTATGTGCCATGGTCAGGTTGTCCTTTAAGATTTGGAGAACTTGTTGTTGATGATTGATGTGATCTTCCACTGCTTTAACCTTAGATTTTTATTTTAGAGAAGAAGTGATGGAAGGAGGGTGGTATCCATAGAGTGTCATAAATGGTGTCATTTTTGTTGCAGTATGAAAGGAAGTGTTATACCACCATTCTACCAAGGGTGACCATTTGAATCATTGTGTTTGTTTATCATAGACAAAGCAATAAAGGTATCCTTCCAGACATTTGTTCATGATCTTGGTTTGTCCATCATATTGAGGATGATAGGAAGAGCTATGAGCCAATTGAGTACCCAAACAATAAAATAATTATGTCTAGATATTTTCAGTGAAGATGGGATCTCTGTCACTTACAATAATCTTTGGGCTGCCATGTAGCTTTTGAACTGTCCCCATGAATGCGATGGCAACTGTACTAGCTTTGAAGGGATGAGAGAGTGCACAAAGTGTGTGTACTTGGTCAGTCTATCAACAATCACCATGATGACACTCTTTTCTTCAGACTTTGGTAACCCTGTGATACGGGAACATGAACTCGTTGTCCTGTTTTAAGTTAAGACTGTTGATAGATAAGGATTAAGACCCCAAATGAAAATTCTTGTTATATGGGTATACCTGTGAAAATATAAATTATGCATAGATTTTAAAAATATATCTAACTCTTGACTAATAACCAGCGTTTGTCTTTTCACTCAAGCGGACGATCAATCACGGGAATCTACAAATGCAGAATATGGTGACCTACCAAGAGGTGGGAGAAGGCTCCCACAACAGAGATGAAGAGTCTGACAAAAGAAGAGAAATAGGAACCCCTCCAGACCTAGCTGAGACTGTGAGGAGTCCAATGGTTGAATTGCAAAGATGTAAGGCAGACAATGAAAGGATGATGAAAGAACAATAAAAGCAAACAAAAATTAATGCAGTTTTACTACAGAGCTTATCCAACCTACAGTGAAAAATGCAGGAAGAACCTAAGATGTAGAATCATGGTCGTATCAGTGGCCATACTGAGAGGAGCACGTCAAGAAAGATCCACCCCAGAGGTAAAGGACCAGTGCCATATGATTCCACTGAGAAGGAATCTGGTGATTCAGAAGGCTCTTCCAGCGGTAGGACCAGTTCCTATTCTCAAAAGAAACAGAAGAAGCAAAAGACTTCCAAGGGTCATAAATTTGAAGAATTCAGGAAGGCCAAACCTCCCTCCTTCGGCGGTGAGATAAAGAAGGGAGATGAAGCCGAGGCCTAGATACTTGGACTGAAGAAATATTTCAGAGTCCATGATTTTTCAGAGAACTTGAAGGCCCAAGTGGCCACTTTCAATCTGAACGGAAAGGCTTCCATTTGGTGGGAAGACCTTAAGAATATGAAAGGGGTCCGCGAGGAGGACCTGTCTTGGAAACGGTTTGAGAAGTACTTTCGGAAGAAGTATTTGTCGGAAAGGTATTTCGACGAGAAGGCTAAAGAGTTTTATGAACTAAAACTGCGACAACTTACTATGGAGGAGTATGTCAACAAATTCCTCGATTTACTGAGATATGTACCCTACATCAAAGCAGAGAAGGCGAAGGCACAACGCTTCATCAGTGGGTTACCCAAGGAATACTGGAACCAAATTGAATTTGACGAGCCAAAGACCTTAGAAGACACTATACGAAAGGCAACATATTGTCATGAACAATATGGACATCGGGTAGAGTCTCATGGAAACTGGAAACAAAGAAGTGGTTTGAGATTTCAGAAGAAGGGGAGAAAATCCTCAGGATTGAAAAACTACAAGAACCACAGAATGAACTTTCCAACCCAGAGTGTACTCCAGCAAAACTTTCCCTCGGTGGACGGAAATAAAACTTCGGGACCTATACCCGTAAAGACTGATAACCCAAAGAGGAAACCTTTGGAGTGTTGGGATTGCATAGGAGAGCATCTCTAGAGAGACTGTCCACACCGACAACAGAACAGTCAGAAAGTTTATAACATGCAGGAAGCTACCACAGTCAATGATGTGGCAAGGAGTGTGCCACAGATATATGCAGCCTTGGATAATAACCAAGCTGACCACCAAGATTCAGTGGTGGAAATAGAAGGTATGATTTTCAACCATCTGGTGTCTGTTTTGATTGAACCTGGTTCAAATTTGAGTTATATAGCCCATAGAACTGTTGATAAGTGTAAACTACAGCCACAGAAGAAAACTAAACCATGGTTTCTATGGTTAGCCACTGGCACCAAAAGAAAAGTAGTAGAGGTCATACCAGTCTGCCAATTAATGCTGGGTGAATTCCCCACCCAAGCAACTCTTAATGTATTACCCCTGGGATCATACAATCTATTGATTGGTATGGACTGGCTGGCCGCTCATAAATCCAAAGTAGACTGTTACCATAAAATCTTAGAATGTGTGGGTAAATAAGGAAGAAAGATAACCCTCCAAGGGATCCGAAAACTGGTCTCGGTGAGACAAATATCAGCCCTGCAAATGAAGAAGTATTGTCGAAAGGGATGTCCCCTATATGCAATACAGGTACTGAAAACAATCGAAGGCACTAAACCCAACCCCGATGATCACCTTATCCTGAGAGAATACAGAGATGTGTTTCCGGAAGAGGTACCGGGTCTACCTCCGAGAAGAGACATTGAATTCTCAATAGAACTTGCACCAGGAGCGGTGCCGGTGTCTAGAACACCCTACTGGATGAGCACACCTGAGTTAGTTGAACTCAAATTGCAATTGAAGGAAATGATGGACAAGGGTTATATTCGACCCAGTGTGTCCCCATGGGGAGCACCAGTCCTGTTTATGAAAAAGAATGATGGAACTCTTAGACTGTGCATAGATTACCGACAACTTAATAAAGTAACCATAAAGAACAAATACCCTGTTTCCCCCAGCTTGTAATTATAACTGGATTGGCCAAGAACTATGGAAAACTCATAAACGTGAATATGTGATGTAAATGGACCTTGAGGAAAAGGTCAATGAATGTGAATGATATTTTGAATTATTGCAGGACTACTGAGAAGGGATGTGCAGGAAAAAGAGACCATGATGGAGGTGGAAGGCACCTGAAAAGGTGGCGTTAATTTCCACCATGAATTAAATATCGTATTTGGACTCCACTGGCCCGGAGAACCAAAAGAAACTCACTGGCCCTGAAATTTAATACCTTGTAGGCTGGTAGGTTGATGGCTTGATGAGGGATGGGGAGGTGAACCGCCTGTCCGTAGAGCCATCATGACTAACCAGCGTGAGGGTAATCACGCCACACGCAACCTCGCGAGAGGATAAGGCGTATGGCATAAGCGATTGAGAGGGCAGACGTGAGGGGAACTCTGGCATTTTTCTTTACGCAGAGTGAGTGATAGCAGGGAAGAAGGGATTGCAACCTTCGCTCCTGGTCACTGGAAGACAGAGAGATGCAGTCTCAACAACATCGTGGTCTCAACTCGGGGGTGGCTAGTGGTAAATCCGTTGGGAGTCGCTACGCCTACGGTTGGGTGGAAATGAGCACCCCTCTCAGTAGTTGCACCCACTTCTGAAGTTGTTTTATGATAAGTATTTTTCTCATAAGCGTTTTTCTCATATTGCTTCTTGAAATTCATATGCTGACATATATGCTCATAAACTGTGAAATTGTGAACGATTTTAGTGTAAGAATGTCTATGTAGTGTTTTGATAATCATTAATGGACATATGCTTGTAATAGAGGAAGCCATGCATGACTTACATCGATAAAATGAATCCAATCATGCCTAGGTGGAACTAAGTCAGGTTTCCAGCCCATTCTCAGGGAGTTGTCTACCCCTATCTGTCTCCGGGAATGCCCCAGTATAGATCTCTTTACCGATATTCTCTCCTTGGAAAGGTTTACCAGGAACCTGGAAAAAGGGACTTGAATGGGAAAGTCTTAACAACCTTGTATGGGGAGGAATGACCCTCTTAAGGTTCTGAGATAGTAGTGTAGGGATACATAACAAATCGACGAACGAGATCTCGTCGGATGACCCATAGGAAATCACGACCATTAGCTTGACGAAAGTAACAAGGGAGATTACCTACCTTGCCCCCTTTTCCCCCTATATTCGTGAACAGTGAGGAAATCGGGATCGTAGACCCCAAGGTCCATGAGAACATTTGGACCATTGATCTTTCTACATCCACGAAGTAGTGGAAGAGTGTGCGTGGCGGGACATACCTGAGCCGTTAAGATATTGAGTAGATACCCATCTGCCGTCGGATCAGGAGAATATGCCCGGAGTTTATTCTATGGAGTGTGCGTAGAAGAACAGATCTGGGCCGTCAGATCTGGGCAAATTACCAAACAGCCGTTAGATTGGATAGGAGTGGCACAAGGTTTAGTCATCGGGATATCAGCACTCGGGGAATCGGGATTCTCGAGGTCGTGAGAGATGAGACATCACAAGTCTCGAAATCCCGATGAGGATCTGGTACGTCCATTGAAGAGGACACGTGGTGGAGATCGAGCCAGATTCGGCATAGCAGCTATCGGAAAATCGGAGTTCCTGAGGATTGAAAGGATCGGGACATCAAAAGCCTCAAAACCCCGAGAGTTAATCGAGACCATCCATTTGAGAAGGACGCGTGGAAATCATTAGCGCCATTGGGAAAAGTCCCGATAAGGAAGCCATCCATCAGCGTTTTTCCCATTGGCATATTGGGGATTCTATGGATGTGGAAACTTTTCATTTCGAAACCACGAACCCCGAAACCCCGATAAGGAGGAAAGAGCCATAGTGGAATCCAGTTGTCATTGCAACGGAGAGTTAGGATTCGGGGAATTGCGAGTTCCGTGGGTGAATGTATTTTGACATAGCAATCCCTGAAACCCCAACGAAAGGGTAAGACTGTGGTCACGGGGATAAGGTCATATTGGCCAGGAGCTGAGCCAAGAGGGCTAACGCATAGGGAGCACGTCAGGATTCGGCAGATCGTGGGTCCTGTGAACAATAAAATTTCGACATCGTAAACCCAGAGGGAGATCAGGAACCATTGATCCATCAGATGATCATGATCGTCGATTAAGCTAATAGCATATAGGAATTGCTAGTTGTCAGCAAGTCGAGATTCGGAGAATCGAGAATCACGGGGACGAGAAGTCCATACATTGTGAAACTGCGAAGTCTGAAATCTCGATAAGAGATAAGACCGTGGTCACAGGTTAACGGTCATATGGTTCGAGACTTATAGTTAGGAGGGCTAGGTATGGAAGAGAGCTCATCGGAAATTGGAGAATCGAGGGCATAGGAACCCTTGACATTAGAAAGGACAAAACCCCGAAAAAACCTGAAATTGTCATAGGGGAAGACTACGGTTAGGTGTAGAGAGCTGTATAGGAGAATGAAAGACCCATTGTTTCGGGCGGGTATTTCGCTGATGCAAGCTTTGGGGATTCTCATTGTCCAGAACTGAACGAAAAATTCTGATTTGGGTAGTGGGTATGTTACATTTATAGTGAATGAAATTATGAGTACTACCAAAATCAATTAGGACTATTACCTTTTTATTTTTGATGTATCCTTCGATCTTAAGGGTTTGAGGAGTGCTAATTCCATCCAATGCATTACACAATATCATGGGAGTCAACTCTTCAAATGAAATTGCTTCTACGTTTTCATCCTGAGATGGTTCTTGTTCTTCTTCTTCTTCCTCTTCACAATCTATGTAGAATAATTTCTTCTCACAACACTTATGTCCCTTACTGCACTTATTGTCACAATTAAAGCATAAACCTTTTTCTTTTCTTTCCTCCAATTGTTGAGGTGTCAACCTTGTAGGTCGAGGTGTTTTAGAAGGAGCATTGTTCTCTCTATAGATGTTAGGATTGGTCCTTCTAGTAGCCATAGCCATATTTTTACTTTCAACATTTCTTGCCACCTTAAATAAATTCTCCAATGATTTGGGTTCCCAAAGGTGAACCTCATGTTGAATGTTATCCTTTAAAGTTCCTATGAATACATCAATCAAGTGCTCATCTAGAATATATGTTACCTTTATATTCAATCTTTTGAAGTTCTCAATGTGCTTGGTAACTGAACCCTTTTGCTTGAGATTTATCAATTGGATAAAGAAGGTATTGCTCCTTGTATCCTCATAGTGTGCTATCATTTCTTCCATGAAAATTGTCCAAGTAACGAGTGATTTGCGAGAACAAATCCATCGATACCATACAAATTGATTGGGTTCTAAATATAAAGAAACAATTCGTACCTTTTGTGTATGTGGCACATTATGTAGATCAAAGAATTGCTCCATCTCAAGTATCCATGTGATTGGGTCCTTGCCATCAAACTTCCTCATATCAATCTTAGGAACGTGGTTGGTCTTCAACCCAAAGTTGTATTTTCTCCATTCTTGATTAACCTTCCTTGTGTCCTCATCATGAATTTCATGGGATGCATTTTCACTTTCAACTGTCTTCTCTTTTATGAATTTTTTCAATACTTCCATGATCTCCTCTTTTAAACCATCCATCTTTGCCTCCAACTTAGCTTCCATCTCTTGTAGTTCATCTTTTGTTACTATCTTCTTTTGTAAATATTTTATGTCCCTACGCATTTATTCACCTTTATCAAGAGTCTAAGTAGGATTGTCTGGAGGCTTATTTGGTGTAGAAGTTCCCTTTTTGGGTGGCATGTTGGCCAAGTATCACTTTTGAACCTTGATTTTGAGGTGGTTATGCTAGACAATATTTCTTCTGTTGTATCTCCCAAGTTCCGGCCCTTATAGGTATGAAACTTTGTTTTATGTAGTTCTCTGATATTTCTTCTCTGCAATTCCACAGGTCTGATCAAATTGGATGTGCCAAGTGGAATTTATGGTAACTTCCCCACAACTTGTTGATTTTTGCCCTTTCTAGGAGATCTCACTTGTATAGCGTGCCCCACACAAAATTATTGATATAAAATTTTGAAACTCATACCCAACATACTACAGACTATCCACTATCCAATGAAACTAGTCTCACTCAATTTGGATACTCTAGGAAGAAGTTATGATTTTTTTACCTGGAACACCTTCTTGAGACTAGTCAATAGGACTAGTCAGAGACCCTATCTTCCACAGGGTGTATATACAAATGTAAGATGAAATAGAATATGAAATTTTTACCACAGATACCTTACTAATTTTTGTGAATATCCTCTAGATTTCATTGTCTGAAATGTTACATAAATATTTTTATAGCGAAAATTCTGCAATGATTCAGTTCAGGATGATTCCAGAACCCTATATTGCACAGGTTGTATCTCCAAAAGTATAAGACTTCAGGAGGTGAAATTTTAACCCAACATACCTTGATCCATCTGATAAATATCCTCAAATCCATTCCTTCTGAAACATTGTAGAAAAAAAGTTATATCGAAAATTCCAAGGTGTCTCATATGTAGCAGTGAAACCCCAAGACCTTGAGCTCTGATACCATATGTTAAGAACCAAATATCAATATAGCATAGAAAAACCTTAGAATAAGTACTCAACTCCTTGAAAAAGAGATAATTTCAGATAATAAGCCTCTTTGAGGGGGAAACCTCCTTTTACCCCACATAAATGTTCAAGTACAAGATGATTCCAAATGAAAATGTCTCCTTGGTATATATAGGAGACTAGCAGGTATAACTGCAACTAATGGAATAAAGCTGATATAAATAAAATAAAATTACTAATGTAATATGCCCCAATTAAGGGGTAATGACCCAATATTAGGGCTTAACATATAACGTAGTGAGAAAGGCATGTATACAAGTGTATTATAGAATAGATTAGGAAAGAGAAGTAATAAAAAGAAATAAAAAAGGGAAAAAAGAGGGAAAAGGAATACAAAAATAGAAAAAGGAAGAAAAACACAAAAAGACATAGAAGTGGACTGAACCACAAGAATGTGCGGAAAAAGTCACCTGCGATAATTATTGTGATAAACATCAGAATACAATGCGCATGAAAAATTACACTCAACGCAAATGCATGGGAAAAGGAAAAACAGATACGACTGGGTCTATAAAAGGCAAAAAGCATGCATTTATTCAACACTTAGTGATTTTTTAGCACAAATAAAAATATAAAGAGCATTCCCTAGCTATAATTTTATGAAGAAGCAAGCAAGTGTGTGACTCAAGAGAAAAGGACCCCACCAAAGTTCGAAGCACCAAGCCAGTATGCCCAAGTTACTTGGCGGGGCCAAAGGCATCAAGACAGAATGACACAACCCAAGAATGTGGTCGAGATGGATGATGTCACCATATCAGACACAAAATCAATCATCCCAACATTGGTTAAAGAGGAAACATCGACAGTGCAACAAGGAGAAATAGGGAAAAGTTTTGGGGCCCGGGATGGTATTTCTAACCCTAACCTTGAGACGTCTGTGAATCATGATGAACAATGGGACTGCAATAAACCCACGAAGGTGAGGAAGTGTTGGTCTAGGATATCACCAATCGACCAGAGTCTGAAAGGGAAGAAGAGGACACAGACACAACAAAGGCAGGTCCATCTACTATGGGACAGAAAAGAAAGTCATAGGACACCATGGATATTACACTCGCATATCTCTGAGATGCAGTGATAATTATGGATGATATGCTGGGAAAGGTACCCAAACTTAGATAATCCGACCACGATGTGCACAACATGACCAAATTCCCATATTTGGTTGAAGATTCTTATTTATCAAACAAAGGGGAAATTGGACCCTTGTGCAAACCCATAATGGAGCTCGTGCAATGGATAATGGGGTTCTATAACTATGGCATCATGAACCTGTTGGACATACCACACTTCGAGCACGGTAAAAACGTTGGGCTCTTCGTTAAACAACTGGTCACCCACATGCATGGATGAATCCTATGAATGGGTAGGACAATATAGATAGATGTGGAACTTATTTCTAAGATCACACGACTACCTATGGTCAATGCACAACTAGAGAAATACTTGGATAACAAGGAACACAAGAAGGAAATCACAGAGTTGGTCAAAGAATAGTTTGGCACCAGTCGGGGTAATATGGGCATTGTGATCAAATATATTAACGACGACGTGACAAGGTTCACCATCAAGCTTATGGATTGCAATATACTAAGGAAATTCCATAAAAAATAAGCACTGACAGGAGTTATTGCAGTAGCCGCGTAGTATGCTAAAGGAGTAATGTTCAACTGGGAACCATGCCTTCTGAACTAGTTTTTGGTAGATTGTCGATATGCATAGGATAATGGAAACAAGTTTCATTACTCATGGTTGATCATTATTATACCATTGGCAGGATGGAAGGAGCCAAAATTCTCAACATTCCTGGACAGGAAGGGGAAATGTTATGCGGCCAGATTTGAGTTCCTCTAGTAGGCCAAGGATAAAAAAACTCAACAAGAAAACATTGTTTTTGCAATGTTTTTGTAGGAGATACAATAGCGCACAAACAATATATGACGCATACTGGAGGAGGTAATCCAAGATACAAAAGTGATAACCAGGTTCAAGGAATCCAGGCACCACATGTGGATCCAGTCCACAAGGGATCCAAAGAAGGAATGGCTAGAGATGTAGTATTGCATCACCAAGGAAGAAGTGGATTGTATAGTCAAAGACTGGCCTGCGTAGTGGAAACTGCCAATAAAAAAACCAACAACAAGGCTAGTCACGGTGCAATCCTCCAAGCCTAAGGATAAGGCTGAAGCAAGTTCCTCGGCAAGAACGAACATACCAGTCGATAATACTAGAAAGGTTGCAACGCAGAATCATCCAACTAGAACTAGCACAGTACTGAAATGACCAAGGAGAACAAAAACAACCTCAGGAAAAGGAAACCGACCACACACCAGAAAGGAGGATACTCCACAGGCTACAAAAGAGAGGGTCCAGGGTACAACAAGTGGGGTACAACCCTCATAGACAATGAGGAAGCCAACGCAGAAAAAATAAGCATGCAAGAAAATAAAAGACATAACGGAAGAACCAATCATCACCCTGATAGAGGATGATGCAGAGTTAGTCGCAGACAAGGTCCAAGATAAGGGGGAAGAAGTGGTTTTCATTGAATAGGCACAATGAGAATATATCATGGTCAATCTCATAGAAGTCCATGAAAATATACAATAATTACGGAGTCAAGAAATACCACAGGCCAAAACGCAACAATAAGAAAATACATAGTGACCCCCTGCACAGAAAGAAGGAGAGGAGACAGTGGAGTGGGTACTCCAAGGAAGGGAGACATTTACAGTCACACACCAAATGATCATTTTGAATTAGGAGACTGCGCAGAAACCGATGGGGGACATAGAACAATTGGAAGTTTTCATGGTACAAATACCCACCAAAGAACTATATGGAATCCAGGCTAGTGTAATGAAAGAAGTGAAATCCAGGGACCACAAAAATGAAACCAACATGGAGGTGGGTGGAGGAGTCACTGAAATGCTAGAAATCGCATGTGACCAACTAAATTAAGAGAAAGAGGAGGAGAAATAATGCGCAAATAAACTAGAACAAGTATTAACAACGGTATATGATTGCATCCCACACAACTTTCAAGCACCTGAGAGGAATGTAGAGGAGAAGATCAACATGATATTGCAAACACTTGACAAATATATAAAGGAAATTGGGGAGCTCAAAGAAAGGCTCAATCCTATGACTCCTCTCGAGGTTTGAGAATAGAGAGAAAAACAATCTTCACTCCAGGTAATTGAGATGGAGAAAGAAGCAAGGGAACTATAATATTTATTCAATAGAACCGCGCAAATACAGACTCTTCTAGAGGAATATGAACAGGTCCAATAGTGGGACCAATAAGAGGGGATAATCAGTGGGACCATAAAGGATCTAAAGAAATGGAATAAGAGAATGAGTATCACAGAGCGCTTGAAGGGCACTCAAGAAATGAAGACTCTGTTAACATAGTTGAAAACAACGCAGACAAAGAAGTAAGAAAGACAAGACAAATTGGAACCCCTCCAAGAACAAGCAACATAGATGATTGTGTAGTTGGAGGAACAAAAGAAAAGTATGGCATGAGCATAGACAGATGGTGCATCATTAATGCAGGAGGAGATAACAACACAGTCAGTGGAGGCACTAACAAGAAAAGTTCGCAGACGAGGGAAAGAGGAAAATAAATAACAAAAAAGTTCCACAGTTTGGACAGGGTAGTACAAGGAGCGTGCACTACCTGAGTGGCTTGGGACAAGACACCTGTCATTGTTGCGGCCTATTGGATGCAGGCCTATTTTGATCAGGAAGGCTATTTTGGGCATAGGCCTAATTTTGGAGAAAAGATCTATTTTGGGAAAGACCTAATTTGGAGAGGAAGACCTAATTTTGGAGCATGCATAACGGATTGAAATAAAGAAGCATGCATAAAAAAATAAAAAGCATCATGCAATATGAAAATCAATGTGGCACGTAGACAGACAAGCCTAACCATAATAGGGTTAGGGTTTTTGATAAGGATTGTAATGGCTATAAGCCTGTAAAATAGTATAAATAAGAACCTAGGAGGTCTAGGTTAGAGGTTGGTTGGGTAAGTGGCTAAAGGTTGTTGATAATTGTGGGAATAAGGTTATAGAAGAGTCATATAAGCTAGATTTTGAGGGTTAGGTCACATGCTGAGGATCCTAGTGTGATCTAGTCCACCTCACAGAGGTTTCTTAACCTCATCATGATTGTATGATTTAAGATGTAATGCGCACAGTGCCATATTTTCCAACAGATTAAATACAAGAGCAGAGAAGCCAAATATTTATGGACGTAGCCTAAGGAGGGGGTGAACCATGGTAAAACCTGTGTTCTATATGATGTTTCTTGAATGTTTACTTTATGTCAATGATTAGCTTATGAATGAATGATTAAACATATGTATTAGCATGCATGGATGAGGCTAAAGATGAATGAATCTTAGGAATACTTGAATCAATAACAAGATTAATGCATAAAGAAAGATAGAATACAGTCCCATATCCCCACTCATTCCTATACTATAATCACCTAGGTATTAGAGTCACTCATAGAGCTATCTCAGGTGAGACTACATTGTGCACCATGTGTGCAACATTTCCTTCTAATTTACCAGGAGAGCTGATAGTTTTAGAGGGTTTTGTTGGAAACCTGTTGACATCTGAACCTGGGTCAACCCAAGAAGAAGTAAGAAGTCAAAGATATAACCAACAATACCCCTATCCCACTCATACACAAAAGATTCATTTTAGAGTGCCTGTGTTATAGTTTAAGGCCTTGATCATTTCCCACTAGCCCAATAATATTCATTTATGTTTTGATTCCTTTGACCTTTCTCCCAACCATGATTAGGGTCTTGAGACCCATCCTTGATGTACAAAATGTCATATTGTTACCCATATCTGACTTGAGGGACAATGTTCTCTTATATAGGACATGTTATGTGGATTATAACATTTTTTATGTCCCTTGTGTTAGGATATTTAGACACTTAGGATTTAGTTAAGATCTACTTGGCCTAATATGTCGTTAGGTAAAAGTGTGTTTCTTTAGTATGCATTAGTATGCATTTGTAGTTAGGAAATCCGACGGTCACGATATGTTCCCGACATAGAGTGATCCGACGGTTCATACTCTCCTCGATCTTAACGGCCATTGATCCATGGCTTAACACCTGATTGGTCCATGATCTCTATTTAAAGAGCATGGAGGGTCAGTTGCCGATGATCGATTGTGAGAAACTCTCTTGTAAAATCTCTCTGTAATCTTTTTCTTTGCATTAATAAACTACTCCAAGTGGCCGTGTTGGCTGGGGCCGTGGATGTTTCCCTGTAGGGGTTTTACCATGTGAAAACATCAGTGTGTTGATCTTTGATCTGGTTATGTGAGTGGTTACTAAAGGTTTTCTTTCTCTGTTGGAATACTTGTGTTGTCGAACATGGTATCAGAGGCTGTTTGAAGACCCGCTCCTATTGTAGATCGAGATCGTGAAGCTGAGTTGCCTCATCACCATTTTCTAGCATTTATGTACATTTATGGGATAAGAGGACTGTTCCATTGCGTCCAGAGAACTCGTTTCATTAAGGAACACTTTTTGTTTCACTCTAAAAGGTTTCCGTTTACCCAAGATACGACCATTACAGTCAGATCTAGAGGTATAAAGTCTGAATACGCATTTTTTAAAAAAATTTGCAAAGTTTTGATTTTATTTCGGTTTGCATTTTTTATTTCTAGGTTGATACTCTTTTAGATATGCATATTCTCTTTTCCCCATGCCTTGTGCGATCTCGGAAAATCAGAAACAGATAGGAAAAGGTGCATCTTCCGGGTAAGCTAACCGAGATCTAACCCTTGTTGTCATCGAGAAGCGAAATTTTTTTCTTGTGTGAAAAGAATTTTTTTGGAGCATGCTCTCCAAGGCTGTCTTCAACAACAACAACAACAATCCGCCTTTTAAACATTACAATATGTTTTGCTAGACCATTTGGTTAAAACTTGCCTTATTAAGTAAGAGGTCTTGAGTTCAAGTCTCTCTTTTGTTACCTTTTTTTGAAAACGTTCATGCTATAAATTGTAAAGTGCATTTCACTTCAAGTATAAAAGTGAATCACTATAAGTAGCTTTATATTTTATTTTAGAGTTATTTTGCATACAACTTTTCTGTTATAAGGTAACCTCATTGTAAAAGTGATCCCCACATCTCTTTATAAAAGTGGTTCACTTCATAAAGTAGCTTACACTATCACGTGGTTATTTGGTTACCATTTATTCCTTTTTTTTAAAAAGGGCATAACTCTCACATCGGAAGTCCGTTTTCAGTGCCGTTTTTTTAAAAACCGTACAACTTTTCGAGATATTTCCATCCATATCATTAGTTTCAGTTTTTAAATCTGTATTATCTCCATATTTAATATGGCTTCTACAAGTACTGTCATGCTTACCAGCAACAACTACTTCCAATGGAGATCCCATATAGAAGATTTATTAAGAAGTAAAGGCATGTATCAGATTACCATGGGAAAGGAAACATCCCCCACTGATGATGATAAGAAAGACAAATGGGATAATAGGAATGATGAAGCACGTGGATTAATTGGAATGTCCATCTCTCCTGATCTAAGGTACCACCTTCAAGGAATTGATGACCCCAAAGCAGCTTGGGACCAAATTGAATCTGTGTTTGGTAAACTCAATATTATTCGAGCACAACAATTAGAAAATCAAATACTGACCTTGAGTCAAAGTGAATTTTCCTGCCTTGGAGACTATCTATCTAAGTTTAAAACACTCAGAATTTTATGTGAAGAATGTAAGATAAAAATGGATGAAGAGCGGTGCATATATCTTATTCTTTCTAAGCTAGGTAGTGCATATTCTGTGTTTG
>ML784533.1:1071108-1099065 GCA_009831015.1 Picea engelmannii
AGGTTTCCATGAAACAATGACATAGTTTTGATATGTTAAAAAGTTAGAAAGGTCCCTAAGGTAACAAATATTTTGAAATTGTTATTTAATGTGGGTGTAAGAGCGATATTATAAGAGAAAGTACTTTTCATTTTCAATAGTCTTAGTGTCACAAAGATGAAAAAGGAATTGTCTAACACCTTCTTTGACTATGCACTTCATGAGAGTTTTTTCTTATTTTAGAATGTGGATTTTTATCATGAACAATCCACATATTAATAGAATAATCTATTAATCATGAATGAATAATTACAAGAAGAGATCCTCAATTTATAGGATTTCAAAGAGGCCCAACATGCACCTAAGATTTGAAAGAATATATATGAACTTAACTCACACAAGCTATCATTTGTTTAGAATTAGAGACAATCTAAACAAACACACCAACACCCCCCCATAAGTAAAATGTAGGGAGGAACAAAGAAGAACAAAGATGGGTCCTGGCAATAAGACCTGATAACATACTCATGTGCAAACTCTCATAATTGGAAAAAAGGAGAAAAAAACATAGGAAAAATATCTTCTCCAAAAGAGAGAAAAATGAGAGTGTTGAAAATGGTGTTGGAACTGAAGAAGATCCCAGAAAGATGCATAGAAAAGAAAAAACATGAGGTTGATGGAGGTTCAAAGCTCGAATTAGGAAGTATGACCAAACTCTAATGAAGATGGCCAAGGAACCTCAAAGAACATGGTTGAATTCTAATGTGGAAGAGGTTTGGTTGTAGAGACACAAGAAATGAAACACTAACAACCACCACATAAGTGCTTCAGAAAATAGGTGTTGGTGAAGAACCATAACAAAGGATTCAAATTGAAGAAAACACCATCAACCATCAAAAGATCAATGAGATCCATGGAGGATGAAAAATCCATTTAGGAAGTATGGCCAAAACTCTGTAGATGGCCAATTAACCCCACGTTGTTAATTCAATCAAAGATCCATATATAAATACAAATTTCAAACTTCTAAAAAAAAGAGATTGATCCTATGAAATGAGTCCTATCTCAAAAAGCTAGATGAGGTACTCATGTACAGTTGACAAAAACATCATAAAATGAGTGTCCTTATCGATGCCAATCCATCTCACCAGATTGCATAGGTCAGTAGCCTCTGTAGCCAATGATTCAAAACAGAAATTAGTGCTTGATACAAGGATCACTCTTAAAAATAATTGATGTTGAACAAAATGATGAAGCATGAAGAATCACTTGAGGAATCATTCCACACCATCTCTCCACAATGTTGAACTAAGTGGAAACGATTATGACAATGGATGTCACAACTAATGACTAAAGTATGGAGTACAAACTAAAGTCGAGAAAGATGCAAAACAACCTAAAAAAGAAGCACTCCAAAGTGGCAATCTCCAAGAGATTGCGAAACAAGGAAGTACATGGAAACAAATACTTGGTTACACTACTAAAACTATCTCCATGAGTGGCACATCATCCACTACTCAAAAGTGCAAAATGAGAGGTACCATAAATAGCCATGATGGAAAAAAATCCTCGATATGGGTCTCGAGAAGAAAGGCCATGTTAGATATCCATGTACAAGTGAGGAATCAATTCTCTTAATTTGTCCATGAGAAGATCATGAGCAATCTTCATATCAATAGAATAATCTATTAATTTGTATTGAAGTGAATGAATAATTACAAGGAGAGCTCCTCAATTTATAGGATTGAGGAGGCCCAACAAACACCTAAGATTAGCTTGGAAGTTGAAAGAATCTACGTGAACTTAAATCACACAAGTTGTCATTTGTTTAGAATTAGAGACAATATAAACAAACACACCAACATTTTTTTCTTTACACTAATTAAAACACATAGATACCTTTGATCTTCTAACTAGGGGTTATCACCTCCTTATAGTATCTTAATTTTATTTTACCTTCTCAATCTATATTGCACCAAAACTTCTCCTTAAATTTAGATGTAATGACATTTTTGAGATTATCATTACTCTACATAGTGATATCTTTCTTTATTCCCCAATGATTTAACCAAGACATGGCATCTTTATGCCAACCTCACTTGAGTCACGAATGGAGATTGAAGAAATATTAGGAAGCCTCGTGTCTTCCATGTTGTTTATCTTGTTCTTGTACACTAGATACCTAGTAATAGCCATGATCTCAATGGGGCAAACATTGACTTCTATGAGGGGGATAAGATAGGGTGTATTGCCTTTGATTTTGAGATTATAAGTTATAAAACACTTTTGGATATATTTATCCATGATTCTCTAGATATGCTCCAGCCCCAAACCTTGCAACCATATAAGATAAAATGAGTGACGAGAGTCTCCAAGAGGAGTTTCTCTTTATCCCATAGCAAATGATATGTTGATTTTTTTCAAGTCCATAATAAGCTTTCCACCCTCCATTTATCCTTTTCTAAATGTTGTAGTTTCAATTAAGCTTGTGATGAAGATCGATTCTAAGATATTTGTACAAATTCCATTACTCCAAGATGTTGTTGTCATACATGAAATTAGCATAGGTGATCCTTTTGGATTTAATATTATAACCTTCATTTTATTAGTGTAGATAGTCATACCCATACTAGAGAAGAAATATTTGAGAATTTTTAGTTGATTTTCAAGATCATGGGGACTCCTCACCATAACAACAATATCATCAACATAAGGAAGAAGAACGATGACTATACTAGCTAGAGTTTGACCGAATTAATTTATGTGTTCCAAACAACCCTCTAACAATGTATATGCCAAAAAGGGTAGGGGACAAGGAACACCTTTGCTTAACTTTCTAACAATGTTCCTGAGCTTGGAAATAATGTTCTTGTACAACCTTCTCGCAAGAACCCTTAACTCGAAAGGAATTTTTATCTCTTCTAATCTATTCCAAAGGTTGGTTCTGGGAAATATGTTAAAATTTTTTCTAAATTCAAAACAAAATAGAGGATATTGGTTTTATTACCGCAACACTCATCTGCAATGATCCTAAGAATAACAAGGTGATCCATAGTTGAATGATATCTCATAAATTTGACCCAACCTTTAGTTCTTTTTCTAGGATTTCTAGCCATACACTAATCTTCTTTTCCAAAATAATTCCATATAAATTGGCTAGAAGGGGGCTAATCATAATGGTGTTATAATTGGAGGGATTGATTTCATCCCCAATTTTGAAAATATATACAATGAGGTTTTGAGTATAGGGTTTAGGAAATCCCCTCTTGACTACTAAATTGAAAATCTTGTGGATGTGGGGGATGAGGATAATCCCTCCAATTTTTTATACTTCTACCCGGTATCCTTTGATGATCTAGATTATTTTTGGAAAAAAATGAAAGAAGAGATATTACAATGAAATACACATAAAAATTTCCAGAAACAGAGAAATACAACAATACAATGAAAGAAGAGATATTACAATTACATACACATAAAAATTTCCAGAAATAGAGAAATACAACAATACATGATTTCTATTAATGAAAGAAATGTAAAGAAATTATACAAATACAGAGTGCAAGACTCGCTAGAATGGTGGAAACTTTATCTCTGAGAGGAGATGTGATGACTACGCTCATTCACAAGAAGATGATTACAATGAGGCTATGGAGGCATTTTTATTATAAACATGAATTCTAAAACCCTAGACATCCAAAAACCTAACCCTAGGAGATGAAGCACGAAAAGTCATGTGGGCCCTATTGGGTAAATTAGTACATTAACTTCTTAGGGTCGTAACTTTTGCATATGATCTCTGTTTTAGGAGTGCGATAGCCCATTGGAAAGGTATTTTTGAGGACTACGCATTAAACTATCAAAATCTAACTCAGTCTATATTTTGATTGTGGAAAGCCAAGAAAACATTGTTTAGAGACCCAAAACGGCCCTAGAAGTACAAAACGATGTATGACATGAAAACTTCCAAAATAATCCACTTGGAATAGGTGGGAGGCCACCAATATCCACCTGGATGTTGTGTAAGGCTTCAGGACAAACCTATAAGTGTGAAACCCACAATTACAAATAAATGTCTCCATTACAGAGAAACGTGTTGAACTAAAAACTGTCAAGATGAGTGTGTTGGAATTTGGAACAGGTTGGTGGCCACCAATATCCACCTGGATCATTTGATGTCCTTAAACAAGAGACAAAAAGAGAACAAGAGATTTATCCTAGGAAAACCCCAAATGGGGGAAAAAACCAACAACCTTTCTTAGATAGATTATGTTCACAAAGCCAGTCCAAACAGATAAACCCTAGGTCAAAGGCTAACACAACTAGAAATACTGCCACAACTGCAATAAAAACACTATACCAAGGTAGCACACCTCCTCATGGAGTATCAGACAAGAGAGAGATACCAAAAGACTAAACAAGAAGAAAAGGAGTCATTACAGTAGCTGTGCCACCTTCTCCAAACTTGTTCCTTGCTTCTGTGTATATGAGAAAGTGTGAGTGAGTGTACAAATGAGCTAAGTAACCTCCTTATTTATAGTCTTCCTATCCTTCTAGCTTGTCCAACTTCTCTTTTGGGAATGTATCTTTTCATTATTCTTTATTCTTTTGGAGCGAATTCTCTTCTAGGGTATCTCGAGATCTGTCCAATGGATCTCTTGCTTCTAGAATATTCTCCGAATATAAGAAAGGTCATATAGGAGATAAATATCCTCCTGAAACTACCAAACATCAACACTCCCTCTTAGCTAGGGAGGTATCTTTCATGATGTATTCATCCACTAGTCCATTGACTACTCTGGAATTAGATGGTAACACATAGCTACCAGAATGAAATCGGTAGCTCAAATCGTCTGTCACAGTCTCTGTAATCAAGTAGCACTCAGCCACTCCCAGTGTGAATTGGTAGTCTCTATGGAAATAAGCTAGTAGCGCACAACTACTACAATGCCATCCAATAGAACATGATTGTGTCGATCCATAGTAGTACAAAACTACTATCCGTTGGTACACAACCACTCCAGGTAGCAAAAAGCTACTATCCATAGACATAATGTCTCGTTCATGCAATCAAATGATAGATACACAAGCTACCACCATGCATTCCAACATTCTCTATGATTATGCAACAATCAACTAGTAGTATACAACTACTACCATGCCATCAACCATAATCATAGTCTACAACCTCCATGATTATGCAGAATTAATCTAGTAGCACACAACTACTATAATGCCATCGACCATAGTTAGGATCCAAATGACTATGCAACAATAAACTAGTAGCACATAGCTACTACAATGCCATCATCCATAGTCATTCATATGACTATGTAACAATCAACTAGTATCACACAACTACTACAATGCCATCAGCCATAGTGATACCTATGATTATGAAACAATCAACTATTAACACAAAACCACTACACTGCCATCATCCACAATCATAGTCGATGTCTCTATAACTATGCAACAATCAGCTAGTAGCACACAACTACTATAATGTCATCAACCATAGTTATAGTCTCATCCAGTACCATGAAACTACACCCATAGTCCTTGTGACTATGTGTGTGATGTTTCTTCTCTCATTAGATCTGGAGGTGAATTACCCCCTCAATCACCTCACATGATTGATCTAGGGAACCCTTGGCCAGAGGGGTTAGTTATCATGAGAAGAAACAATACACTTCCCTCTCAACAAGGGTGTAGATTCTACATCATGCTAAGTTTATCTCTAGAGAACCTCAAGTCTTTTTCACTCCTAGTCAAATCAACATGATTAATAAGAGAAATAATGTTCCTGGGCCATTCACCACCAGCCAAATCAACATGGATAATCCTGTGAGTGAATGTATAATTCTCCCTTGGTCAAATCAACATGACCAATATTGGAGAATGTCTGCCCGATGCTACTCATATGTCCATTGCCTTGGACAAAATAAATATCTGCAATATGATCATCTGTGGATGTGTACTGGAGCTTCACTTATCTGTTATGCATCATGTCTTGGATGAAGTCCTATAAGAAACTTTTGAATCCACACTGCTTCATGGCTTGCAATATTGGTTGCTATATAATCTTCCTCTGTTATACTGAGTGTCATTGATGTCTTCTTCTTGCTCAACCATGAGATAAAACTGATCCCAAATTGAAATAGCATTCAGTATTACTCTTTCGATACAATACACTCCCTACCCAGTCAAAATTTGTACATCCCTTCATATTCACATCTCCATCCGAGACATATCTTGGTCCATATCCAATCGTACCACGTAGGTACCTCAAAACGTGTTTTGCTTCCATTTAATGTACATGTCCAGTTTCAACAATGTACTAACTCAAGGAATTCATAGTAAAGCATATGTCCGACCTAGTGTTAACCAGGTACATCAAGGATCCAATAAGATGTATGTAGATCATGGGATCCACCAAATATGAAGATGAATCACTCAATATCTTCATATTTATTGTCATGGGTGTGGTCATGGACTTGCATTCCATCATCTTGAATCTTTGTAGGATCTCAACAGTATATTTTCCTTGATAAGGAAAATCTCATCTAATATTTTCCACACCTCCAATCCCAAGAAGTAATGCATTAGACCTAGATCCTTCATCTTGAAATCTGATGTGAGCTCCCTCTTGTACCCAACTATGAGCTTCTCATTTATTGTAAGAAACGGGTCATCCACATATATGATCAATGGGAACTCATGATGTTGATGGGTCCAAATTCACCTGAGAATAGTAAGGGGGTCTCCCCAGTAAGAATTCCCAATTAACCCTCTCACTGTTTGGAATAGGGAGCCCATCTAGATTCTATCTCGACAACCATTGTTGGTTTGGTTCTACCAGTTGCATCACGGGCCACCAATGAGGGTGAGTGATGGGTGATTGTGAAAATGGAAGATTTAAATCAAGACTATCTGGGTGATTGTGAAAATGGAAGATTTAAATCAAGACTATCTAAATGTAGGCCTAATCTAATTCTAGTATAACCTATACTAGATAGGAACAAATTAACATAAGCGAATGATTTGTGACATGAAAATAACTCTACCAGTATCTTCGCCTAGATTGTTGAAATGAAGAAATAAAGTCAAATAACACATGCACATGAATATATAACCAGAATAGTATAAGTAAATATATCACATACATTACTAGCTCATTCGCTCAGGACATGTAATATACGAAAGAATGACAAAACCGCAAGACAACATATATTGCATCAAAATAGTCCATAAACAAACATGCTCTTACAGCCCATGTGAACAACGATCATTCTTCCTGAAATAGTTCGTAGAAAAATAGAAACACATACAAGTCTTTCTCTCAGTCAAAAGTTGGCCCCAAGGACTTCTCCATATTAACAATTTCAGAAATAGTACATTAAAACTCTTACGACAACTCTCTAATTTTAGTTGACACTGTATTCCCAAAGTAGTTCAAAGGTGTAGAATGTTTGAAGAGACAAAATCCCATTCTTTGGGTTCTATTCTAGTATTTATTGAGGTTCAATAAGACCCTTGGCCTTTCATCTCCCTCTGTAACATTTCGTCTTCCAACATTTTTCCTCATCCTCTTTGTGATGATTAGTAACAAGGAAAACTGTTACATTTCGAATTTGTCTCCTAGCGCTGGTGGACTCATGGATTTTGGCCATAGTGCACCTTGTATGTCATAATGATTGGATTGGGAATTAGTGCATTGTTAGTTGTATGGTTCAGAATCCTTCTTCAATAGTTAGATCTCGGTTCCCCTCATTGCTTCCCATTTCTAGAAAAATCGGCATCATTTTACCGTTCTAATTTCTTTGGATGTAGATCGCATTGCAAGAGTGCATGTCCCTCTTGGCATGGGTACCTAACATTGTTCAACATATAGTATATGAGAGTAAATAAAAATAAACCATAAAGGATAATAATTATAATGCATATTAATGGGGCATAAAATAATTTATCATTTATAAACTTCCCTGAGTTCGATTCATGGTTCCTCTGCTCGCGGTCGAGTTATGGTGTTCTTTGAGGCTATCAACAATGTGTCATATATTAATCCAAAAATAAGTATACCATATTTTAGTAATTTATCAAATAATATAACTACTATGTTTTGTATCTCAAAGATACCTTTCCAACGATATAAATAACTCACAAAATGGATACCCGAGTCAAAAGTTACAACCATTTTACGAAAGACAATTTTTCATGTTTCGGAGGAGTTAATACTAACTCCCCTGATTTGTTTGGAGGAGATAGTAGTAACTCCTATGAACTGAAATAAGTATACCATGAATTAGTAATTTCTCAAATCACATAACCATAAATTTTTATATGATGGAAATACATTTCCAATGGTATAAAGAACGTGCAAAATAGGTATCCGAGTCAAAAGTTATGGTCGATTTAAATGAGAGGCAGTTTTTTTGGTTTTGGAGGAGTTAGTATTAACTCCTCCAACCTGTTGAGAGGAGTTAGTATTAACTCCTCCATCTTTCTTGAAGGATTTAGTACTAACTCCTTCGACCTGTTTGGAGGATTTATTATTAAATCCTCTGACATGTTCAAAGGATTTTGAACCAAATCCTCTGATATGTATCAGAGGAATTGAAGGGAAATATTCCAAATCACTTTAGAGGATTCAAAGGGAAATTGTCCTTCTAGGGAAAGTAAAATTGGAAAAAAAATATAAGTGTCGAACTGGAAAGAGACAAGGAGAGATTGAGTTCGAAATCCCATAAATTCCTCATACATTGTCCAATTGAGGTGCCATTTTTTGCAACACAGAGAACACATAGAGACGCTTATATCAAGATAAATGAACATGTTGCTCCATCATTTGATTGGATTGATGTCTAATGATGGCCATGACTATCAAGGCACTTACATGCCTCTCATTTTAATTCCATCAGTTTCTTTGGAATCGTAATGGAGAAAATAATGCAATTGACCTATTTTAGAGATGAAAAATTCTCTTTGACTAATGTCGAAAGTTTCACCCAACGACATTTCTTAATGAAATTTTGAGTCTCGTGTTCTTAGTTTCTTCACCCAAATTTAATTTCATCCATTGCTATGTCATTTTTGATGTACCAGATCATGATCCACCCATTAAGACTGAGGTTATGCATTAATAGCATAAAGTTATAAATCCACCAAAACTATCAACTGAAGTCGAGTGCACTTAGCACTATCTAGGAGATGAAAGGACCAAATTTATCCCAAAGTGAGTTTCAAACCTAATGCAATACCTATAGGTGTTGTGAATAACCAATATGATGCTAAGTGAATCTTCCAAAATCATTATTTAGTTGTAACATCAAAAAACAAAAAGCAAACAAGCTAGTACTATGTGAGTGAAGAAAGCCACCAGGAACACTAAAACTTGATTGTGACTGTGATCTGAAGCGAATTATGTGATATAAGAAATTATTTAACAAATATCTAGATAGGTGTGGAGATTTTAGTCATTGGAAATGTAATGATATTGAATGATGAATGCAACAAGAAGGGATGCGAGCTGGGAGGGGGACAAGATAAGCGTTAAGATGAAAGTGAGCCACACTGAGCTAGTCAATATTTGCGAGAGGTAGAAGATAATATTAGATGAGATTATCGATGATGAGGGGTCGACATCCTTCGAATAACATATCAATGACAGGAGAGGGAAACATATCAACATAAACAATTTCAGGGATGAAGAAGTGAACCTTGTCGATAAGCATTGTAATGAAGTGAAAGGTAGGGACGCTGCCAAAATGTGATGCAACGGTGTGAGTGGAAGGAAGTCAGCTAATGAAAGGTGTTAAGGTTTAAGCTATTATTAGAGTTCTTTTCATTTCACTAGATAATAATAGCATAAGATAGGATCACCGAGAAATACACAATCACAAGAGACATATCATTTATCCTAGGAAACCCTCATGGGGGAGAAACCCAAAAAACCTTCCTTATTATAGATAGCTAATACAATGCCAAGAGATAACTCAAACAAATACAAAAATTCCTCTCCCAAGAATGTGCCTCTCTGTTTCTCTCTCTTCTCCAACTACATCTCTGAAACTTTCTTCATAATGAACAAGTGAGTGTGTGTCTAAATGAGGTGCTAGCCTCCTTATTTATACAAATCTGGCACGTGTGGACGGAGGTGTCTCTTCACTGGTAGGGTCGACTTCTTCTTCTAGGTGGTTATAATCACCTTTAATATATTCTGGGGCCGACTTCTTATTCTTCCTATTACAATTATGTTTTGAGCAATCCGCAAAAGGGGATTTGGTCTTTTATAGTAGCCGACATGATCAATGAATAATACAACAATAATCATTAGAATACACTTTGCAGTTACATTATTTCAACACTCCCCTTGAACAAGAAGGGTATTCTACAAAAACATCAGGCGAGAGAGATGACAACATCATCAACAACATCAGGTGGGTGAGAGGAAAACATCATCAATATCATCTTGGAGCACTGAATGGCGTATCTATAAATCATTGGAATTTTTTCTCATCATCAACACATCACAGAGGCTGGAGCATCATCAACACAACATGGAGCTGGAGTAGCATCATCATCCTCATTGGTATGAGGCTAATGTAACATCATCATCATCTTCAACATTAAAGATGAAATAATATCATCATCATCATCTTCAGTAAGGACTCAAGAGCTAAAGTGGCATCATAATCATCATCTTCAGCAAGAGGGTGAAGTGGCATCATTATCATCATCTTCAGCAAGAGACTGAAGTGGCATCATAATCATCATCCTCATCAACATGGATTATTATAATACTAATACATCCTCATCATCAATAACAACACAAGGCTGATACAACATCAAAAGCAACAATATCACAACACAAAGGCTAGCAACACATCATCACAACATGAGGCTAGCAACACAACACGAGGTTGGAAACACATCATCACAACAATTAAGTTGGAACATCATCACAACAATTAAGCTGGCACACCACAACAATTAAGTTGGAATCACAACACAACAATTAAGCTGGAATCACAATACAACAATTAGGTTGGAATCACAACATAACAATTAAGTTGGAAGCACAATACTAGACTGTATTTAAGTCACAACAATTAAGATGGAAGCACAGTACTAGGCTGACATATCTCAAAACAACAATTAAGTTGGAAGTACAGTACTAGAGTGGCTTTACATCACAACAATTAAGCTGGAAGCACAATACTAGGCTGACATATCTCAACACATTGGTTAAGTTGGAAGCACAGTACTAGACTGGCTTTATGTCACAACAATTAAGTTGGAGGCATAGTGCTACGCTAGCATATCTCAACACAACAATTAATCTAGAATCAAAGTACTAGACTGGCTTTACATCACAACAATTAAGCTGGAAGAAAAGTACTAGGCTGGCATATCTCAACACAACAATACTCCCCCTTTCGAGGGAGGTCCTTTCGGACTATACCAAGCTTATCTCAAAAGTTCTCAAACTTTACACAAGATAGAGGCTTGGTCAACACATCGACAACCTATTCATCTATGCTAACATATTGGAGCTTTATGGCTCCTCTCTACACCATGTCACAAATGTAATGATATCGGATCTCTATGTGCTTCGACTTGTCATGAAATACATGATTCTCTGTCATCTTTATGCATCTCTGGTTTTCATATAGGATCGTGGTTTCTTCCATCTCTAGGTCGAATAGACAGGTCAAAAACTTTCGAAGCCATATAGCTTCACACCTGGAAGAACACGCAACAATGTATTTTGCTTCCGCTGTACTGAGAGCAATGTTGGATTTATTCCTACTCTGCCATGAGATCATGGCTAATCCCAAACTAAAACAACATACTAAAGTTCTCTTCCTATCAAAGACACTTCCAGCCCAATCTAAATCAATGTACCCACTCAGTGTGAAATCATGATCTCCATCATAGCTGAGACCACAATCTAATGTACCCTTAAGGTACCTCATCACATGTTTTGTAGCAACTAGGTGAACATGTTTGGGTTCTACTAGAAACTAACTCAAGGTGTTCATGACAAAACAAATATCTGGTCTGGTGTTTGTCAGGTACATCAGTGATCCAATGATCTTTCTATACAGTGTGGCATCAATCAATTCCAACGAAGTGTCGACTAGTAACTTCAACTTCGTTTCCGTGAGTGTATTCATGGACTTGCACTCCAACATGTCGAATCTTTTTAGAATTTTGACTGCATACTTCCCTTGGTTAAGGAAGATTCTCTCTAGATTCTACCATACCTAAAGACCTAAGAAATAATGCATTAGGCCAAGGTATTTCATCTCAAATTTTGAAGCGATCTTCTTCTTACATTAGGTGATGAGATTTTCTTCTCTAGTTAAGAATAAGTCATCCACATACAACATCAATATCATCATCTCATCATTCATAACCTTCAAGTAGAGGTTTTTACTCTTGGTAAATCCCAGGTTCGCCAGGAAATTGTCAATTCTGCCATATCAAGCTCTAGGAGATTTCTTCAACACGTACAGATCATTCTTCAACATGAGTCTTTCTATCTTCAATCTTCAAATCAAATTTTCTTATTACATTGTACCAATTTGGTACACTTGCTCAACTACAACTCAATATGCACAATCATGTGCTATCTCTATGTGCTTTCTGTAAGGCACTATCTGTCTCACTGTCTGGGAGTATGTTCTCTACTCTCTTTGCAACTGTTCCTTCTGGAATCTGGGATTCTGCACCTACAACTTCTTTGAGGCTGAGAATGACTGCTTCATTCTCACTGTGGCTACTAAAATCTGAGAGTAACTCCTCTTATTTTATCATGACAATAGTTTCATCTGAAACTGAGAGTGGCTCAATAACTGATACTAAGGATAGCTCTTCTTCTTTCATGGGGGTAATGCTATCATAGTCATGTCTTCATGACCCAACTGATGTACTGCACCAACTTCCACTCAAATTTTAAATATGGGGATTTCTCCCCCTACATATCATACTATATATGAATCATGGTTGTTTTGGTTGTCTTCATAAGTACTGTAACTATTTCTTCAATAAGTGTCTCGTCATAGTCTTCTCCCTTTTTGCTGGGAGAATCCTTTGGACATACATCATGCTTTGTACATCTGTAACACGTTTGATTTGTATAGATCAATATTGGAAGTCAATACTGACTTCTCTTCTCATGGAAGAATTCATATCTTAGTCTTTCTGACTGGCTTCCTTTTTTTTCACTAAAACAAGAGAATCATCCCAGATATTTCATATCTCCTAGGAGTCTTTGAAGTTACGATCTAGTCTTCTCATGACATTTGTCTTTCTGGAAGTTGTCTCTTCATATAATCCTGTCTGAGATCAGGATTACTCTCGATTTCTTCTGAGTCTACAAGGACTTCATCATATCTTACAGGGTATACTTGGTGTTGCATACCAAGTCTAAATATGGAAGACAGAGTCAAGATTCAAATGAGATATGCTTCCCGTTCTAATGTTCAGTCATATTTGCAGCCTTCTGCTCCTTTCAACCGATATTCATATGAGATATTCTAAATATCAATATATAGCTTCTTATTCATCTTCTTTGGTGCATGAGTGTATATGGTCATGTACATAGTCTACTTCATGTCTCATATAATATGTTTCCTTATGCAACCTTCACTATATCTTTCTCAGGGTTATCACATGTGACTTGAAACAAGGTCAACATAACAACAAGCAGGAATAATATCCTTTTGATAATAATAGATAAAGCAATAACATGAATAATCATCACAGTAGCTCCTTTAGAGCTATCACTCGTGGCTTGTATGAAGCAACGATCAAAATTAAGAGATAAACTACGAAATGAGGTCAACACTCTTATATTGTTGTGATTGAACATTCCTCCATGGAAACCTGGAAATAACACATGAGGTTTCTCCTAGATGAGGTGTTAGTTGTATCAGGCAAATGATTACATTAAGTATTTACCTCTATATTCTCACATTCTATCAAGTATAATACTTTACAAAGACTTCTATTTCAACTATAGTGGTTAATTGTAAAGGGGTAGTCATCAACTTGTCATGTGTACCTTTGAATCTTATCAACTTGATTAATCAAACCTCGAGCGTGGAGCCTTTTCCTCAAGAATGAGTGTGATTTCTTTTCTTCCAAGTCTCCTTCACTCAAGATGACGAGTGATTTCTTCAACATGTCTTATTAACTAAGACAATATGCTATCTTGGAGGAAGGTTGGGTTAGAGGATAAACTCTATGATCTCAACTTTTAATCCATCTAATACCTTGACTCAGATTTTGATCAAGGTTTAGAATGATAGTCATAGCTACAACATGAAATAGTGATCAAAATAATGTCATAACAAATGGATGCATATAAGAATAATCACACCCGGGTTGCATTATTCCTATAAATGTGTTGGATCTTGAGATCCTTCTGGATCTATGGCAAGATATCCCTTCTCCTGCAAATACTCTTTAAACCTTAACCGTGAGTACATACCTCTGATGACACTTGCAGGTAGAGGCACCATCTGGTAGCAGCGGTAATGATCACCAACTCTTAAGAACTTCAAGGGTGACTACAACTGGTACTATGACTGCGACTTCAACTGATACTGCAACTACAATTGATACTGCAACTGGTTCTGAGACTACAACTACAACTGTAACTTAGGGTTTTATGAGGAAACCCTAATTTTTCAAACTTTGAATTTTGAAATTCTGATCTAAGGGATAGATGCGTTGAGCTGAGGTGAGTAAGTTGGTGCAGCCAGATTTCTGAAAATCCAACTTTTACCCCTTCAAACTTGATCAACGGATTTTTGGACTGGTGCTTCTAGTTTTCTGGTACCTCTGGTACTCTGGTACTTCTGCTACTCTAGTTTTCTGGTACTTTGTGAAACTAGGGTTTCACTTTCCGGGAGATCTAGCGACTTAAAAAGTTGAGCTGAGGATGCCAAAGTGATCCTTGAGGAAGGGCGCACTTTTCTAGATGGTTTTTGGGCTGAAATAATTCATAAAAAAAAACCCCTAATTTTCATGTACGACAATAGTGATGTTTTTCTCTTTCTCTTGTGAAAGATGCTCTCTTCATCTTATCTCTAATACCATGTTAAGGTTTAAGATATTATTAGAGTCCTTTGAATTTCACTAGATAATAATAGCATAAGATAGGATCACTAAGAAATACACAATCACAAGAGACACATCATTTATCCTGGGAAACCCTCATACGGGAGAAAACCCAACAAAACTTCCTTATTATAGATAACCAATACAATGCCAAGAGATAACTCAAACAAATACAGAAAGTCCTCTCCCAAGAATGTGCCTCTCTCTCTCTTCTCCAACTGCAGCTTTGAAACTTGCTTCATAATGAACAAGTGAGTGTGTGTCTAAATGAGGCGCTAGCCTCCTTATTTATACAACTCTGGCACGTGTCGACAGAGGTGGCTTTTCATTGGCAGGGCCGACTTCTTCTTCTGGGTGGTTATAACCACCTTTAATATATTTTGGGGCCTCTTTAATATATTCTAGGGCTGACTTCTTATTCTGCCTATTACAATTATGTTTTAACCAATCCGCAAAATGATATTTGGTCTTTTACAATAGCTAACATGATCAATGAATAATACAACATTAATAATTAGAATACACTTTGTAGTTACATTATTTCAGCAAAAGGAGTGCACACAAAGAATATAATCATGTGACCAATATCGGTGAGATGTCATTGATCATGCAAAAAAATTTGACGATGAAGATGTGTGTCAATGAGGTTTGGCAGAAGCGCATTGGCGCATTAGACAAGTTCGAAGAGAAGTGGATTATGAATTGGTGAAGGAATCAATGGCGTGCCAATGTAGAGGTGAAATAAATGATGTGTGCTTCAATTCTCTATGTTTCAACGTAGGAAGAGGGAACTTGTAGAAGTGTATATTTTCACATTTTAGGTAAAAGTGATCTCAAGAGGAATTCGATATGATAAGGAGGGGTAGGATGAGGAGAAATTAGGCGAAACCATTTGCATGAGGGAGAGAATGTGAGGGTTACGGTTGGAAGAATTAAAGGGGGGCCCGATTTCTTATCTTGGATAGAGGCTAAGACAATAAAATTGGGAGGTTGTTATGGGAGCACAACAAATGGTGACACACTGGGAAAAGCTAGAATCTCTTCTAGTCTTTCCTAACCGATAAGCAGAAATATAGAGGTTCATGAAATTTACTTTTAAGTTCAAAACATTCTGGGAATAATGCGTAAAAATTATCTGAATGATTCCATCGTGGTGGGATCAATGGTGATGCTTGCATATTGGATAACAAATCTCTTCTTTTGTATATGGAGGATGAATGGTGATGAAGTTTATTTCCTTAAACTGTGTTGACGATCTAGGTTGGTATCTCTATCATGGGGCTGATATATATTTGGGATAAATAAAGATTTTAGTACCAGGTGCTATAGATATCTCACAGGTGTGGCTCCACTACCTGCGAGCATCCACAGCCCTGATGGAATCACCATGGTGTCACAGACCTTGCTCTGCTTCCAGCGAGCATTGATAGCCCCAACAAAGATATTTGGATGTCCCCAAGTCTGTTCAAACTTTCCTTTCCATTCCTTCCCGACTTATTTAGTGCATTTTTAGCATTTGGTGGGTGGGGAAAGAGATGTCCCTTTTTTTTTAGCTTGATAGGGGATGACTTCTAGATATTGATATTTATTTGTATATTTGTTTCACCTTGCTACATAGAGGTATCATTTTTGGTTTTCATGCTTTAGAATTTGACACTTCACCTTTCACTTGAGAAACTACTAAGTGTGTGGATGGTTCCTCCAATACATAGGATATGCTCACCAACCAATATGAAAGGATGACCATTGATTGACCACTAATTCTCGGTCATGGTTTAACTCTTGTCACAACATCCCCAGATAGTTTTGATTCATGTTCAAACAAAAACCCTTTATTCTTCTTATGAGCTAGGAAAGAGATACAAGTTTATGCGTGCCTGCTTCGAGTGCAAATGTGCTTCCTGTGAAAAGAAAAACATGGGTGAGAGGTATGTATGGCATGGAATATAATCAGAGGTTATAAGACAAGATAATTGAATAAACCAATTTATTTGAAGGGAAAAGATGACGATTAAAGAATGGGAAGAAAAATGTTGAATTAGGAGAGATGATGTATTCAGGGTTAGAGATGAATTTGGTCCAATTTGTTGCTGCAAATGAAAAATAAAGATTTTTAGATGAATGAATATCAACAGTATGTAATTAGTAAATGCAATTTATTAGTAAATAAATTATAGATTGAGTGTTTTGAGTAGCTTAGAATATATTCACACATTTCGGCCAGCTAGAAGTTTGTATCCCCTTGAAACGATCAATCCATATGAAAGCTAATACTTGTGATACTTCATTCAGATGGGTTTCAATTATGGCACTGGCTGATAATTACACCTCTCATCAAAATTTTCTTAATACTTCCAGTTCAGTTTTACAACCTTGTGCTTTAATGGGGCAAGGGTTAGTTAGAATCCCACTTAGTTGTCTATTAGATTTCTTTGATTTGGTCTTGCGAGACTTTCACTTCCTTTCCACATTTTCAATCTTTAGAACTAATATTACATAATGTTATGCTTAATCAACCACATTTTTGATGTTTCATGATCAGTTCCAACCTTCTTAAGATGTGCGTCTTTTTTGAATCTTATCTTTCAGTTCAAATGAATATATATTTCTATGATCAACTTCAAAAATATTTTTGAAAAATCCTCACCACAGTAATCTGAAAACAATAACCAAAATATTTCTGGGTGTATGATATCATGCCATGAGTATCACTCATTCCAGTTGTTGGGAGACAAAATAGGCTCGATCTTGAATGTTGGTTCTTCGGGTGGAATTTATCCTTTTGGGAAAACAATAACTATATTTATGATAATCACCATTCTTCCCTAGAAAAGTATGTTTGAGATACCTTTGATTGATCAATATTCATGAAATTAAATATCATTGTGATTGAATTATCAAAGGGAAACTGACACTTAATGACTTGTTCCTCGAGGATAATCATGCTTCCTATAAGGAGTCACAATCACTTCAATGATTTAGTTCAATAGACAAAATGTTGAGAAAGGATATGAATAATTTATGTAATTCCTTCACTCTAGTCTCAATCTTGGTCGAACTGTAAATAATTCCCCAATAGATGTTCTTTCATCATTTTGGGGTAACTGGCTGCCCAACTATCAATGTTAGGGTGAATGTTGTTGAGACAAGTGAATTTTGCAATTGAATTTCTTGGAGAATTCATGCACATGCTTTCCTCATGAATATGGAAGAAAACCAAGATTAAGCCAAACTTTTAGTGAAACAAAATGAAGAGCATTGCACTAAAATAAGAAAACCTTGATGACAAGGAAATTAAACTAAAATGATCACCACGAACTATAAATTAAGCTAATGAAAATTGGTGTTCTTTATTTGATCTAGGTGGATATCGGTGGCCACCCACCTTTTCCAAATGGCTCAAAACGACTTTATGGCAATTTTGGCAATTTACTATTTTTAGCAGGTTTTAACTTCTGGGGCCATTTTGAGGGCCCAAATGAAGGTTTTTCAAGATAGAGGTACTCAATGATAGCTGAAGGAATATTGAGCCCCCAAAATTAATCTCCTCGACAATACCTTTCCAACGAGCTATCACATGCCTAAAACGAATATCGTATGCAAAAGTTATAACCCTGGGAAGTTGATGTACTCACTTACCCAAACGGGGCCCACATGAATTTTGGCGCTTCATCTCCTAGGGTCAGGTTTTTAGATGTTTAGGAATTTTGGCATTCCCGTTTATTGTAAAAGGGCCTTTAGAGCCTCATTGTAATCATCTTCTGGCGAATGCGAGTAGCCGTCACATCTCTTCTCAGAGATAAGCTGCCACCATTCTAGCGAGTCTTTCACTCTGTATTTTTACAGTCTTTGTACATTTCTTTGATTAATAGAAATCGTGTATTACTGTATATCTGTGTTTATGGTTGCATCTATGATACATTTCTGTTATATTATTGAATATCTGCAATATCTCTATGCATTTCTTTATTATATCTTCGCTCTCATTTCGTGCCGAAAATAATCTGGATCATTATTGAAGAAAATAAAACAACTATAAACCTATGTTATTCAGATGGAAATAAAAACAAATAACTAAGATATGAGAGAAGAAAAGAAGTAATACGACTATGCTAACCCTATTCCTAACCTAACCTACATTGGTTGAAAGGAAGCTAGGTGTAAGCATAGTGCCAGTGAATCCAATCAAGAAACTTCAAACCTATGGTCACATGTTCAGTGAAGGTCAATTGCAGAGAATGGAGCAGTGATATATGAAGGATAGGAATAATTAAATCACACAAATGTCCATCAAACAAATTGAATTTGGCATTGAAGAGAATGGAGCAGTGACAGATGAAGGATAGGAATAATTAAATCACATAAATTTCCATCAAACAAATTGAATTTCACATCATTATTGTGTTGGAAGATTGGTTGTTTTCATTGATGGCAACCCTAGTCATGGGTTTTGGACCGCAAGATTGATGAAGGTATTTGGACATGAAGGAAAATGCACATGTAGATACAAGACCCATGGATGGATAGTATACATCATTGTGTCTTCGGTGGTATGTGGCACATCACATGGATCCTCATGGTTGAGGAGAAACAAATTTTTGAAGATGACAAAGTGAATTGAAGAAGGAAGTACATGTAGGCCCTGAAGATAATTAAAGAAAAGAATTACAAAATAAAAAATTGTCAGGTCGGTCCTAATGTTAAAAGGAAGTGACATAAATGGTATAAATAAATATCATTATACTTTCATTTGATACACAAGTTGAATTTTAGAGGAAATCAGAAGTAAAGAAGGTTGTATTTCAAGGGAGGATGAAGTCTTTTGGTGATGTGTTCTAAGGTATGTTATTTTCAGGTCATCTTACCATTTTTTCTATAACTTTTTTTCTAGAATGATTCAGATGGTGAAATTGATATGGTACTGAGAAGACATATCATGATACCTGTGGTAAAAATTTCAGCTCTTGATTCGCTATAATTATGGAGATACACTCTATGGACGATAGGGTTTGTGACCAGTCCTTAAGCTAGTCAATAAACAGGTGTTCCAGGTAAAACAGTCATAACTGCTTCATCGAGAATCCAAATGATGTGGGACAAATTGCATTGGAAATAATACGGGCTTTAGTGTCTTGTGTGCGAGTTTCATAATTGGATGTTAAATATTGAACATGGGGCATTTTGTATAAGTTCGGTCTCCTGAATAAACTAGAATTGAACAAGGTCTACCATTCTCTCTATAACTTGTTTTTGGGGAGGATTCATGGAGTGAAACCTGGAGACGTTTCAGAGAATAAATTGAATAATATTATCTAAAGGATCAGAGTATTCCAAGAATTGAATAATTGTAGAAATTAAAGAAGTCTCAGGAAGCATTATCAGGTTCTATGTGATGGCTGGTTGATGGTGATAGTTTAATGTGATGTTTTATTATCTCTCGTATATTATTGGGTGGAAGGAATGGGAAATGATGGAGAGTTCAACTCTCTCTTGATATTGGAGGATTGTATCTTCCTCTTGGAGGTTTATCCCTCCCTTTACATTTGGAAGCTGTAGCTACCTTTGGAAGTCATTACTTCCCTTGAACAATACCTATTGATTATTTCTCATATATTGTGCATGGTGTATTGTGGTTTATTGGTGTAACTCTTATACTATTGTTCATTTCTCATTGGATATAATTGAATGGTTTAAGTATAATTTGAAAAATGTTTTAAATTTTACTTGATACTGATTCACCCCCCTCTCAGTATCAACAATTGGTATCAGAGCGGGTTACCTGCAGTACAGTTTAACCACTGGAAGGAAGATCCTAAGAAGAAATGGAAGACAAAATTCCAAATGGGATTCCACCATTTGATAGAAGAAATTTTGAATACTGGAGTAATAGAATGGAAAATTACTTGAAATCTCTTGGGGTAGATTTTGGTTCTCAGTTTCTTTAGGATACAATGCTTTGAAGAAACCAAAGACTGCAGCTCAGAAGGAAGCAAAAAGGAACAACAAATTGGCAATATATACCATCTTGGATGGATTGACAGATTCAGTGAAATCCAAGGTGGGATCATGTGCATCATCAAAAGAGATTAGGGACAAGCTACAAGACCTTTATGTAAGAGAAGAAGCAAAAGAAGAAGAAGAAGAAGAAGAAGAAGTTGAAGCAAATTACAACTTCTCATATTTCAAAGAAGAAAATAGAGGTCAGTTCTTTTTCTTTAATTGTGAAGGAGTATATCATGTTGAATTTGAATGTCCTCATCCAAGGATTGAAAGAAATGACATTGAAGAAGAAGAAAACCATGAAGAAAAAATTATTCAACAAGAAGATGAGAATCTTAAAAAAATGAAGCATGTTGAGATTGAAAATAGCAAGCTCAAAGACATGCAAAGAAAACTAATAAGTGAATTGGGTAGCTGTGAAAAGACAATTGTAAGCTTGAAGAAACAATTAGAAGACTTTGAGAAACTAAGAGAAGAAACCATTTCCTTGAAAACTCTACTCAAAGAAGAAAGAATAATAGGAGAAGTAAGGAATGTCCAAATGATGAAGAAAGAAGAAGATTGTGAGAAACTTGAACAAGAAGTTATCGCATTGAGGAAGAGCTTAAGAAACTATCAAGTGTCGAAAGACTTAACACGTCTTGGATGCATGGGTGAAACTTCATACAAAGAATATGCAAATACCAACAAGAAGTTTGAAGAAAGAGCTACACAGACAATTGATGAGAAGTGGACCAGGATACCAGAAAGAAGGAATGATTACAAAAGAGATGAATATCCAAGAAGACCTCCTACCTTCAGGAATCAAAGAAGCTTCAATTAGTATGAAGGAAACTACAGAAGAATTGATCATGAACCCATATGGACTACATCAAAAAGAAGCCCACTTACTCCAAGGTATCAAAATTTCTTTCTTGGTCATTGTTATACTTGCAAAAGTTTTGGACATAAGGCAATTAATTGCAGAATCAATGACAGAAACACATACGCAAGAAACATGAATGGTGTAAATAGAATATATGGAAATAATCATGGATTTTTCAATAGAATTATAATTCATTTCCCCCATTGATGGACAAAAATATTGCATGTTACAAATGTAATTATCTTGGTCACAAAGCATGAGATTGCAGATATATGAATGAATATGTCCCTATGCCAACCACAGTGTGGAGAAGGAAAGAGATTCTAAACAATGAAGATTGTTGAATAGCATTGACCACTGAAGAATGTAAAGAAGACGATGAATGGTACATAGACAATGGATTTTCTTCACACATGACCGGGGCTCAAGACAAATTCATCAGCTGGAAGAGAAAGGGTGGCAATGTTGCATTTGGAGATGACTCATCTGGAAAAATACTTGGAGAAGGTGTAGTATAACTAGGAAGAAAAAATATAAAAGCAAAGAATGTTGTATTGGTTGAAAACTTGAAGCATAATCTACTCAGTGTTAATAAAATGTGTGATCAAGGATACACTCTTACGTTTGACTCCCGAAAATGTAAAATCAGAGAAAATAACTCAGGAAGATTGGTTGCAACTGCAACAAGAAGAACAAACATCATATACATCCTAGACATGAATAAGAGAGAGAAGAAAGAAGCCACACAAAATGATTCCAAGGAAGAAAAAGTCTCAAAGACCAAAAATAAGGATGAAGTATTATTGAGTGACATATGTTCAAGGGGGGCATCCCCAAAGAAGAGAGTTACCTTTTGCCATTAAACTTAGGGGGAGAAGCCCTAACCTTTTCCATTGATTTCAAAGGGGGAAAGAAATTGGGATCATGATGATAGGGGGAGCATGAGTGTTGCCATAAATGACAAATGGGGAGATTGTTGGAAGATTGGTTGTTGTCATTGATGTAAACCCTAGTCATCGGTTTTGGACCACAATATTGATGAAGGTATTTGGACATGAAGGAAAATGTACATGTAGATACAAGACCCATGGATGGATAGTATACATCATTGTGTTTCTGGTGGTATGTGGCACGTCACGTGGATCCTCATGGTTGAGGAGAAATGAATTTTTGAAGATGATAAAGTGAATTGAAGAAGGAAGTACATGTAGGCCCTGAAGATAATTAAAGAAAAGAATTACAAAATAAGAAATTGCCAGGTCGTCCCTAATGCTAAAAGGAAGTGACATAAATGGTACAAATAAATATCATTATACATTCATTTGATACACAAGTTGAATTTTAGAGGAAATCAGAAGTAAAGAAGGCTAGATTTCAAGGGAGGATGAAGTCTTTTGGTGATGTGTTCTAAGGTATGTTATTTTCAGGTCATATTACCATTTTTTCTATAAATTTGTTTCTAGAATGATTCAGATGGTGAAATTGATATGGTATTGAGAAGACATATCAAGGTACTTGTGGTAAAAAGTCCAGCTCTTGATTCGCTATAATTATTGAGATACACTCTGTGGAAGATAGGATTTGTGACCAGTCCTGAATCTAGTCAATAAACAGGTGTTCCAGGTATAACAATCATAACTTATTCATAGAGAATCCTAATTATCTGGGAAAAATTTCATTGGAAAGAGTACATACTTTGGTTTTGTGTGATCAAGTTTCAGAATTGTATGTTAAATATTGAGCGCGAGGCATTCTGTACAAGTTTGGTCTCCTGAATAAAACATAATTGAACAAGGTCTACCATTCTCTCTATAACTTCTTTTTGGGGAGGATTCAAGGAGTGAAACCTGAAGAAGTTTTAGAGAATAAATTGAATAATATTATCTACAGGATCAGAGTATTCCAAGAATTGAGTAATTGTAGAAATTGAAGAAGTCTCAGGAAGCATTATCAGGTTCTATGTGATGGTTGGTTGATGGTGATAATTTAATGTGAAGTTTTATTATCTCTCGTATATTCTTGGGTGGAAGGGAGTGGCAAGGATGGAGAGTTAAACTTGTTGAAATTAGTAATAGAACTGAGAGGGGGGGTGAATCAGTTGTCTTTGAGCTTAAACAATTATAAGTCTATTAAAATATTCTTAATCTTTCCTCAAGTGATCATCAACATTATACAGCATATGGACAGTAAAAGTAAAAGGCATCAGTCACACATAAAGTATACACAGAGACGGATTTTCATGAGGAAACCCATAAAGGGAGAAAACCTCTTCTTCTTCGAAATGATAGGTAGTCTTTTAAGTTCTGTAAATCATCTTTAATTGAGAACCAACTAAATGTGAGCCCGCTACCTCTGTTTTACAAGCTGCAACTTGTTTGAGAGCACCAACTCTTTGGTTTCTCTAGCACCCACTAGAAGGAAGCACCAACTCCCTGGTTTCTCTAGCACCCACTAGAAGGAAGCACCAACTCCCTATATGTTCTAGCACCAACTGGATGGAAGCACCAACTTCCAGTTACACAGGCTCCAACCTGTATAACAGAGAACACTTGTTCTCCCTAGCACCACCCTGCCACCCTGGTTTCTCTGGCTGCAACGAGATGGAAGCTACAACTTCCTGTGTTCAAGCTCCCACTTGAACGTCTGAGAACAACAGTCCTCCTAAGCACCTCCCAACCTCCCTAGAACATAAATGAACATATAAACATTCAACTACACATATACATCAATTCTTACCAATCTTTCTTTGTTCTGTACATCTGGTCATCTTCTAACTGTTCTGCAATTCATTTCTTCCTCTGTCTGTTTAGCAGGTCTTCTCTGCATCAACTTGTTTTTTCATTCTACTCTTCTTCAAATTGTTTTGTTATTCTGCTCTGCATTTCATCTCACACTACACATATGCTCAATCTCCTCCTGTGCATTCTCTCATTTTCCTTTTCTTACAGTTTCATTCTTTTCTCGTACAGAACAACCAACCGCACACAGTCTGTCTCATCTTCTTTTATACACACCTACACGACAGTTCAACTTCCCAAATCCTTAGGCAGAAAGATGACAATTGTCTAAGCAACTGAAACACCAACTAATCGGCAATCATGAGTCTATTTCGCTAACAGATTTGAAACTGAGGAGTTAACTGTGAGAGAGAATAGTAACCCTCCGATCAACACTTGATCTGACAGTTCAGATCATTCCACGATTTCGCATATCGCTATTTCGACATTCCTGATGTTTAATGTTCTTGTCACTTCCAAATCCCGATCCATGAAACTCCGTGAAGAAGTCAGATCAACGGTCCAGATCACTTCTTGATCTGACGGTTCAGATTCAGTCGAGATTTCACACATCGCGATTTCGACACTCTTGGTGTTCAGTGTTTTTGTCACTTACAAATCCCGATCCACGAAACTCTGTGAAGAAGTCAGATCAACGGAACAGATCACTTCTTAATCTGACGGTTGCATTTATGTTGCGATTTGGCATATCGCAATATCGACATTCTTGTTGCATTGTTTTCTTGCCTCTCCATGTTGCGATCCCCGAAACTCCGATATGGAGTTAGATCAACGGTCTAGATCTGAGCTTGATTCAACGGATGCAATTGAATCACAATTTCTCATATCGCGAAATTGGGATTCCTATGGATGATATTACTTGACATCTCCAACTCTCGATCCCCGACATTCCTACATGGACTGGAATCAACGGTCCAGATTCAACCTTAATCTGATGGCTCAGATTACATCGCGATTTTGCATATCGCGATATCAGGATTCCTGATGTCAATAATCTTTGACATGTCCAACTCTCGATCCCCGAAACTTCGACAAGGACTCGAATCAATGGTCTAGATCAAACCTTGATCTGATGGCTCAGATTACATCGTGATTTTGAGAAGCTAGGGAACCCTATTCCTTTGACTCTCTAGTCAGCAAAATGTTGATCTATCCCCACGTGTCCTACCAGTAAATGGACTGTCCTCCTTCTTTCGAAATTTTGTACACCCGCTTCTCCTTGTTATACTTTAAAAGGAATGCAGGTTCTTCTTGATCCAACGATGGTCGGGTCCTGCACTTGGATCTAATGTCTGAAATATGTCCCCCTCTTCAGTTCACTCTTTGAAATTTGTCAGCCATTGGGAATTCAGGAAGAGATCCAACGAACACAGTTGTTGCTCTTCCCCAATTATCACTGCACCACTGATCATCGCTGCTGTACTCAAGCCATCATCACTACTGTACTTTCCATCAGTGACAAATATACATTGCCTGTAAAACATGCCAACAATCCTCTGTACATTCTTCCTGTACTCATGCCATTTTTGCTTATGCCCGTCTGTTACATTCTTCCTGTACTTATGCCATTCGCTGTCTGTTAAATATTTGCCAACAATCTCCCCCTTTGGCATTGATGGAAATACAAGCACCCGCATGCATTCAGACTTGACTCTCCTCCCGAACTCTTTTCTTCCCCTTTGACATCAATGCGAAAGAAGAAACATTCTTCCCCTGATCTTGTTGCAAAACATACTCCCCCTGTCGACTATAAGCATCTTGGAAATACATCAGATATTCAATAAGTACTCCCCCTATCGACTATAAGCTTCTTGGAAATACCCCATATATTCAATAAGTACTCCCCCTGACCAGGTGAACAGATTAGACACAAGTAATTATAACCCCCAATTTTTGACAAAGATATCCAAAAGGGGTCGCTGCTAATGGTTTAGTAAAGATATCAACCATCTATTCTTTGGAAGGAATATACTTCAACTGAACAATTCTGTTTGTAACTTGTTCTCTGAGAAAATCATACTTTATTGGAATATGCTTAGTCTTGGAATGAAGAACAAGATTTTTGGAGACACTAATGGCACTGGTGTTATCGCAATGAATTGGAATAGGATCAGTGTAAGTTACCTTCAGATCTGCAAGAGTGTGTATCATCCATAAAATTTGTGTGCAGCAAGTAGCAGCAGCAATGTATTCTACCTCTATAGTGGATAATGAAATGGATCCTTGCTTTTTACTAAGCCATGCAACTAATGAGTCACCCAAAAAGAATGCTCCTCCACTGGTGCTTTTTCTCTCATCAACGCAGTTTGCCCAGTCTGCATCTGAATAAGAAGTTAACTGGAAATTCTGATTTCTAGGATACCACAGACCATAAGTCATTGTTCCCTTCAAGTATTTAAATATCCTTTTGACAGCTACCAAATGACTTTGTTTAGGAGAAGACTGAAAATGACCTACCATTCCAATAGCTTGCATTATATCAGGATGGGATGCTGTGATGTACAGAAGACTGCCTATCATAGAGCGATATGTCCTTTGATCGACATCAGGTGAGATATCATCTTTACTCAGCTTGTAACCAACCACCATAGGTGTGCTAACTGTAGAGGAATATTCCATCTGAAATTTCTTCAACATCTCTTTCAAATATTTTTCTTGAGAAATAAAAATTCCTGCAGAGCTTTGTTTTACTTGTAAGTCAAGAAAATATGACAGTTCTCCTATCATGGACATTTCAAATTCTGTTTGCATAGAATTAGCAAACCACTAGATAGATGATTCATTAGTATAGCCAAAAATAATATCATCTACATAAACCAAAATAACTAGTAAATTATCACCTTCAGACTTAATGTAAAGGTTATTGTCAACAGTACCTTTCTTGAACCCTTTTTCTTGTAGAAATTTGTCCAGTCTATAATACCAATCTCGTGGTGCTTGTTTTAGTCCATATAAGGCTTTCTTCAGCTTACAAACATAATTAGGATTATCTGTCAATGAGAATCCTTCAGGTTGCTCCATATATACTTCTTCCTCTAGGTCTCCATTAAGAAATGTTGACTTAACATCCATCTGATAAACTTTGAAGTTCTTATGACATGAATAAGCAAGAAATATTTTGATAGCTTCCAATCTTGCCACTGGTGCAAAAGTTTCATCAAAGTCCTGACCTTCAACTTGTGC
>ML784533.1:1125163-1147597 GCA_009831015.1 Picea engelmannii
AAGTACATCATCCTTCTTCTCTTGTCCATTCAATACTTTAGAACTAGGGAAAGAGTAGTATTCTGTCACAGTTTGTTCCAGATCCAGGTGGATCTGAGGAGATTGGTCTGTGTCCGCACTCACGAATTTATCCTTGAACACTATGAAAGAGAACAGTAACCCTCCGATCAACACTTGATCTGACGGTTCAGATCATTCCACAATTTCGCATATCGCTATTTCGACATTCTCGATGTTCAATGTTCTTGTCACTTCCAAATCCCGATCCACGAAACTCCATGAAGAAGTCAGATCAATGGTCCAGATCACTTCTTGATCTAACGGTTCAGATTTAGTCAAGATTTCACACATCGTGATTTCGACACTCTTGGTGTTCAGTGTTTTTGTCACTTACAAATCTTGATCCATGAAACTCCATGAAGAAGTCAGATCAACGGTCCAAATCACTTCTTGATCTGATGGTTGTAATTAGGTCGCGATTTCGCATATCACGATATCAGCATTCTTGTTGCATTGTTTTCTTTCCTCTCCATGTTGCGATCCCTGAAACTCTGATATGGAGTCAGATCAACGGTCCAGATCTGAGCTTGATTCAACGGCTGCAATTGAATCGCAATTTCGCATATCGCGAAATCAAGATTCCCGTGGATGATATTACTTGACATCTCCAACTCTCAATCCCTAAAATTCCTACATGGACTGGAATCAATGGTCCAGATTCAACCTTAATCTGATGGCTCAGATTACATCGTGATTTCACATATCACGATATCAGGATTCCTGATGTCAATAATCTTTGACATGTCCAACTCTTGATCCCCGAAACTCCGACAAGGACTGGAATCAACGGTCCAGATCAAACCTTGATCTGACGGCTCAGATTACATCGCGATTTCGAGAAGTTAGGGAACCCTGTTCCTTTGACTCTCCAGTCAGTGAAATGTTGATCTATGCCCACGTTTCCTACCAGTAAATGGATAGTCCTCCTTCTTTCAGAAATTTGTACACCCGCTTCTCCTTGTTATACTTTAAAAGGCATGCAGGTTCTCCTTGATCCAACGATGGTCGGGTCCTGCGCTTGGATCTAACGTCTGAAATATGTCCTCCTCTTCAGTGTGCTCTTTGAAATCTGTCGGCCATCGGGAATTCAGGAAGAGATCCAATGAACACAGTTGTTTCTCTTCCCCGGTTATCACTGCATCATTGATCATCGCTGTTGTACTCAAGCCATCATCACTATTGTACTTGCCATCAATGACAAATATACGCTGCCTGTAAAACATGCCAACAATCCTCTGTACATTCTTCCTGTACTCATGCCATCTTTACTTATGCTCTTCTGTTACATTCTTCCTGTACTTATGCCATTCGTTGTCTGTTAAATATTTGCCAACAAAACTCTCTCTTGATATTGGAGGATTGTATCTTCCTCTTGTATTTTTATCCCTCCCTTTACATTTGGAAGCTGTAGCTACCTTTGGAAGTCATTACTTCCCTTGAACAATAACTATTGATTATTTCTCATATATTGTGCATGGTGTATTGTGGTGTATTGGTGTAACTCTTATACTATTGTTCATTGCTCATTGGATATAATTGAATGGTTTAAGTATAAGTTGAAAAAGGTTTTAAATTGTACTTGATATTGATTCACCCCCCTCTCAGTATCAACATATTGTTCATGGGAAATGTAGACGTGTAGGATTCCTACAACCAAGTTTCAATTATTTCATAAAATTTACAATGATCATCATATGATTGCTGGAAGGAAATCAACAATGAATACATAGACGATGAGGCTCATGAATGAAATTTGAATTCAATGTACTTTTCAAGGGAGTCTCATATTGGGTGGTATTTCTCATCCCAGGGGTATAAATAAGACAAAAATAACTTGTCATAATCATCGACAAAAAATTGAGTGTCTCATTGTCGATGTAGATCTCCCTAGTTTCACATTTCATGTACTCTGCATGATGAGAGGAGAGATAATGGTGGATTTTTTGAGGGAAAAATTTAGTGAAAGATAGCTCCAAATCCTCTCCTATGAAATCAAAAAAATCATGTGAGGAGTGTTGGAGCATTGAAATAGAATCCAAGGACGACTGCGGAATTTTCCCCTGAGGAATAACAAGTAATTCTAGGGCAGGTTGAGGTGATATCATTTCCTAGATTAACTTAATGTTTCATATGCCTTGCATGGTGATGGGTTGTTTGTTTTTTATAATTTATTCATGAGGATAAAAAAAGTCATTATGCTCTACATAATTTATATTTGTAGTGATTAGCATATGTACATGAAGGTCAGAAATATCATATTGTGAAGGATCAATCAATGATAACTTGGTACCCACACTCAAATATGGAACAAAAAGGTAGTAATCGAAAATAGGATCATTATGATTAAATTGTGATTCAACATGTTCCATAAATTGAAATTGCAAAGGGGTTTCAAAGTGATACATCTCAGATGAAGTGTCATTCACAATGAGTGTTTGATCGATCAAGGCTGGGCACTATTCTTCATCTAGTATTTCATTAAATGTTTCATTACCAAAAGAGTAATGTGAAGAGTGTATTACATGATAAATAAGTGTCTTCTCATGTGGATGATAATCTTCAAACACATTTGTATAGAGTGCATGAATATCTTCAAATTCTGAAGATGATGGGATTTCCTCACGAAGAGATTCATCACGGACCATAATATGATCTTGATTTTAAGAATGGGAATCATTACATGGTTCACACTCCGAGGCTACATTTTCTAGGATTACTAATAAATATTCCACTACAGTTGTGTCAGAGTGTTGGTTGGATATTATGTCCCCAATATCGTTTGTGGTCAGATATGAATTTTGTGAATATGAGATGGATTGATCATTCAAATCACATTCTTCATAATTAGAGACAAGATATGAAAACCAATCAAATATTTCTTGGCCCGAGGGTTCACCCATTTCAGAAAATCTACAGTAAATATGCATGACTCTTTCAAATAAATCAATCTCAGGTTCATATCTTAGCCTACAGATTTTTTCTAGTTCATCAACGAGTTTGTCATAAACATAATTTTCATGAGCAACAATAAACATTTCCATGAATTGTTTTATGAATTGATTTTTCTTAAAATGTATTAAACCGGGCTTTAATTCACCCTTCAAATGTGAAGATGAAAAATCGCCATGTTTCACTGTCTTGTACAATCTTAATATTTTGTCGACCGATGTCAAATTGTTTGAGATATGTAAATACAGAGACATGCCCTTCACCATCGAATTTGGGATTTGGCAAGAGATTCACTGTCTTGACTGAAATGGCTCCAGTGGTTATCGGAATACTTAAAGGGTCATCCCATATATAGGTACGGAGAGGAGCCATGGGATGTTTAAGAGTTAAATGAAATGAATCCACAATGGTAGGCTTGTCATCCAACCCTCCTTCTAGCGCTAATTCTGTTGATAGGTCCAAATTTTCCCTACAACAGTAAGGGGTTATCCTTGGTAAGAGGTCCCAATTAAACCTCTCACCATTTGGAATAAGGATCCCATTCGGATTCGGTCCTGCCATTGGTGGTTTGGTTCTACTGATTGTGTCTCAATCCATCGATGAGGGTGATTGATGTCTTTTTGTGAAAATAGAATATGTAAATGAATACTATCTAAATGCATTCCTAATATAATTGTAATCTAACCTATCCTATGTAGGCGCAAATTAACGTAAGTGAATGAGTTGTGGCATGAAAATAACTATACCAGTAGCTTCACCTAGATAGTTGAAATGAAGAAATAAAGTCAGATAACACATGCACATGACTATATAACCAGAATAGTCTAAGTCACTATAACACATACATTAGAAGCTCATTCACTCATGAAATGTAATATACGAAATAATTACAAAAATGCAATAATACATGTATTGCATCAGAATAGTCCATAAACAAACATGCTCTTACAACCCATGTGAACAATAAACATTCTGTTTGAAATAGTTTGCAGAAAAAAAACAAAACATACAAGTCATTCTCTTAGTCAAAACTTGGCCCCGAGGGCTTCTCCGTATTAAACATTTCAACAATATTACATGGAAAATATCAGGAAAACTCTCCAAATTACTTGGCACTGTATTCCCGAAGTAGTTTAGATGCGTACAATGTTTGAAGAGCCAAAATCCCATTCTTTGGGTTCTATTCTAGTATTTATTGAGGTCCAATAAAACCTTCGACCTTTCATCTCCATCCATGACCTTTCATATTCCAACATTTGTCGTCATCCTCTTTGTGATGATTAGTAACAAGGACAACTGTTACATTTCAAAATTTTCTCCTAGCATTGGTAGATAGTAATGGATTTTGGCCATAGTACACCTTATCTGTCGTAATGATTGGCTTGGGAATTAGGGCATTGATAGTCATAGGGTTCAGACTCCTTCTTTAGTAGTTCGAGCTTAGTTACGCTCACTACATCCCATTTCTATAACAATCGACATCATTTTACCATTGTAATTTTATTGGCTATAGATCGCATTGCAAGAGTGCATCTCCCTCTTGGCATGGGTACCTAACACTATTCAACATACAGTAGATGAGAGTAAATCCAAATAAGACATAAATACTAATCATTATAATGCATATGAATGGGGCATAAAATAATTTAAGTATCATTTATAAAATTTCCTGAGTTTGATTCATGGTTCCTTTGCTTGCAGTTGAGCTATGGTGTTCTTCAAGGATGTCAAGAAGGTGTCATATATTAATACAACAATAATTATACCATAGGTTAGTAATTTATCAAATCATATAACTATAATGTTGTAGATCATGAAGATTCCTTTCCAACAGTATAAATAAAGTGGACAATGGACACTTGAGTCAAAAGTTATGGTCATTTTACGAAAGACAATTTTTCATGTTTCAAAGTAGTTAATAGTAACTCCTATGATTTGTTTGAACGAGTTAGTACTAACTCCTCCGAACTGAATTAAGTATACCATGAGTTAGTAATTTGTCAAACTACATAACTAGAAAGTTTTATATCTCGGAAAGACCTTTCCAATGGTATAAAGAACGTGCAACACTAATAGCCAAGTCGTTTGTTATGGTTGATTTACTAGGAATATTTTTTTTAGTTTCGGAGGAGTTAGTAATAACTCCTCCAAATTGCTCGAGGAGTTAGTACTAACTCCTCTGACCTGTTCAGAGGAGTTAGTATTAACTCCTCCAACATATTCATAGGATTTTGAACTAACTCCTATGGTATGTATCAGAGGTGTTTGTTCTAAATCCTCTGACATGTATCGGAGGAATTCAAGGGAAATATTTTGAATTGCTTCGGAATATTCATAGGGAAATTCTCCTTCCAGGGAAAGAAAAATTGGAAAAAAAAAATCTAAGTGTCAAACTAGCAAGAGACAATGAGAGCTTGAGTTCGAAATGCCATAACTTCCTTATATGATGCCCAATTGAGGTGCCATTTTTTGCAATGTGGAGAACACAGAGAGAAACATATATCAGGATAACTAAACATGTTTTCCCATCATTTTATTGGATCGATGTCTAATGATCGCCATGAATATCGGGCCTTTCTTGGAGATAAATATTAGACGATCGTTTTAGCACTTACGTACCTCATATTTCAATTAAGTCAGTTTCTTTGGAATCACAAAGGAGAAAATAATAAAATTGGCCTATTTCAGGGATGAAAAATTCACTTTGACAGATGCTAAAAGGTTTCACCCAAAGGCATTTTTTAATAAAATTTTGGGTCTCACGTGTTGATTAATTGGGTTAGTTTCCATTGATGTCAACCCTTGAAGAAAGTCCGGTAGCGAATTCTAGTAGAACAAAGGTTTGGGTAATGGACCCAAGTTTTTTTGATGTATAATGGTATGATTTTTGATATATTTGTAGGTAATACTATTCTAGATGGATAGTACATGTAATGCCATTTCCAGTGGTATGTGGAATGTCACATAACTCCTCACGGTTAGAGAGTTATGGCCATGTGAAGTTGGAGAACCCTCATGAGTCATCTAGAAGCCCCAAAAAGTCAAAGCATTTGCAAAATAAATTATTTAAATATTAAAGTTAATGGCGAAATCCCTAAAATAAGGAAAGTGGGATGCTACGTGAAAGTATAAATAAGAGGCAAGGCTCTCTCATTTAATCACACTTGAATATCTATTTTTTGTGAAAGGTTATTTGGGAAGGTATTATTGATAGAGAAAAATTGCAACAGGAAAAGTGTGGCAGAAAAAGTGCAACAAAAAAATCATGGAAGAAAAATTGTGGTAGAAAAAGTGTGATAGAAAAATCGCGGAAAAAAAAGTGCGGCAGAAAAATCACAGCAGAAAAAGTGCGGTAGAAAAATCACAGAAACAACATGGTTGGGGTCTATTTATCAGATATATGGCATATCTTGTTTGAGGTATGTTTTGTGAGCTAGGGTTTATCTCTTGTGATGGTATTGGATGTTCAATATTGCTGCATATATCAAATTTGTTGAGGGATACAATTGGTATTTTTTTGTTGGTATTTGGCATATGGGTATTGGTCTTTTGGTTGTGATGTGTTGTTGAAGTTGTTGGTTTATCTTGAGGCTACATAACAATGAGGTTGTGGCACATGGTTTGATGTAAGGGTTTATGGTATTTAGTCATGGATAGTGTGATGTATTTCTAGAGAACGTTTGATGGTTATATTGGTATATGAACTTGGTGTATAGTTGAGGTACACGATTGAGACAAGTAATTGATGAGTTGGAACATACATGAGGTGTATACTTGATGATGTTGGTACATCTTGATGAGTCATAGTTGATGTGTATTTGATGCATGATTGGTACATATTTGGTGCATGGTTGATGCACTCATTGATGGTACAGGTTGAGGTACAGGTTGGTGCATGGATGATGCAGTTGTTTATGGTACATGTTGATTACAGGTTGCTTGGACAGGTTATTGTGAAAGGGTATTTGTACAGGTTTGGTGCATGGTTGATGCATTTATTTATGGTACAAGTTGAGGTACTAGTTGATGTATGGTACATGTTGGCACAAGTTATTGGTACAGGTTGTTACAGGTTGATTATAGGTTGATTCGTACACGTTTACAACAATATATATCACAATGATAGTGTGACAATGGTTCCATCATTATAATTCTACGTAAGAGCGGTTGGATGGGGACAGGAAAATTGGTTGTAGCTGGAGAACGTAGGGGGTTGTATCCTCCTTCTAGTTGTAGTCAGAGAATTGGGGAGTTGGAGATTCCCTTAGGTTGTAGCCTAAGAAACTAGAGGGTTAGAGCCTCCTTTGAGTTGCAGTTCAAAAACAAAGGAAGTTGGTGCTTCCAATGAATGTAATTCTTCAAGACATATAAGAAAAAGAATTATATGGTTTTCTCCTACTTTGGGTTTCCACATACAAAAAAAGGTGTACTGTGTATGTGTATGATTTCTCATTTGTTCATTGTTTATTTACTCTACAATTATTGGATGATAATTCTACACTGATATAATACTTTCATTATATGGTTGAAAAGGTTTATATTTCTCTATTATTGATTCACCCCCCCTCTCAGTAATCCAACATCGTGTTCTTTTTTGCTTCACCCAAATTTATTTTTGTCAGTTGCTAGGTCATTTGTGATGTATAGGCTCCTGATCCACCCATTGATACTAAGGTTATGCATTAATAGAACAAAGTTATAAATCCACCAAAACTGCCAACTGATGTCTAGTGCGCTCAACACTGTCTAGGAGATGAAAGAACCATATTTCTCCCAAAGTGAGTTTCAAAACCAACACAAGACCTATAGGTTTTGTGATTAACCCATATGATGCTAAGAGAAGCTTCCACAATGAATATTTAGTTGTAATGTCAAGAAATGAAAAGAAAACAAGCTAGTATGATGTGCACGAAGAAAGCCATTGGGGAACACTAAAACTTGATTGTGATTGTGATCTGAAGTGAATCATGTGAAATAGGAAATTATTGACTAAATGTCTAGATAGGCGTGGAGAGTTTAGTCATTGGAAATATAAGGAGATTGATTGATGAACACAACAAGAAGGGATCTGAGATGGGAGGGGGATGAGATAAGCCTCAAGGAGAAAGTGAGCCATGTTGAGCTAGTCATCATTGGCGAGAGGGAGAAGATCATATTCGATGTGATTAACGATTATGAGGGTTTGATGTCCTTTGTATGATGTATCAAGGATAGGAGAGGGAAAATTATCAATAGGAAGCACGTCAGGGAAGAAGAGGCGAACCTTGTCGGTAAGCAATGTAATGAAGCGAAAGGTAGGGAAGATTCCAAAATGTGATGTAATAGTGTGAGTGGAAGGAAGTCAGTTGGTGAAAGGAGTGTGCATGATGAAGATAATGATGTGACCAATATCGGTGATACGTCATTGATCATGCGAATTTCAATGGCGATGAAGATGTGTGTCAATGAGGTTTGGCAAAAGTGCGTTGGAGCATTATCCAAGTTTAAAGGTAATTGGATTATGAATTGGTGAAGGAATCAATGGTGTGCTAATGTAGAGGTGAAATAAAGGATGTGCGCTTCAATGTACTATGTGTTAGTGCAGGAAGAGGGAACTTGGAGAAGTGTGGATTGTCAAGTAGAAGTGAGTTGAGGAGGAATTAGATATGATAAGGTGGGGTAGGGTGAGGAGAAATTAGGCATAGCCATTTTCATGAGGGAGAGAATGTGAGGTTTCCAGTTGGAAGAATTAAAAGGGGGCTCAATTTCTTATCTTGGATAGAGGCTAAGACAAGAAAATTGGTTTTACACATCAAAACTCCACACTTAAGTACCTCACCCTCAGTGTCTCAAGTGTCATAAAAGTGTCATATGCACCTTGCTAAGTGTTTCATACACCTTGATACCATAAAAGAACATTTTTCACAATCCTTGGTCAATGTGGTAGAGAAATATATCATCTGAATTATTCATTATTATTCATATGAAGGTCAAAATATTATGTGCACATGAATTATTTATTAATATTCATAAAAAGGAAATTAATTTAGTGTGAGAATCCACCCCACATTTAGTTTCCTAATCTCGAGGAGAGGTTGAGAATATCATGGATGGTTGAGATATTTTCTCAAACCAAAATCTTAATTTGGTGGATCTTGAGAGATATTTCCTCCTTAAAATCCTTGAGAGCTATTTTCTCCCTAAAATCCTTGAGAGATATTTTCTCCCTAAAAATATTGGAGATCCCATTTTAGTGGATCTATTGAGTGATTTTATCCATGGTGGTTAAGCCTCCAAATATGATATAATGAGGTATTTCCATGGTGAAGGAGGGAGCTTGGAGATATCAGACTTATGATCGTGGGATTCTTACAAGGGTTGGACGAGGAGAGAATGGAGGAGTTGCAACTGACATCATTTGTGGTCTGTAAGTTTTCTTTGTTCTCATTTAATATACTTGGCCTATTTCTTTCAAGTATGTGGTTTCATGTGCTTGTCTATGTTTAATTTGATTTGCATAGATGAATTTTCTTTACCTAATCCATTAGAGTAGAAGGAAGTCACTTGTTTGTTGTTGTTCCTTGGAGGTATTGATTTGCACTAGGAATTGGATCCTGTTTGCAGGTAGGAGCAACTGGGACAAATGTCATAAATAGAGTGCATCTTACTTTACCTTCTCCTCTACTTTTTGATAAAAAAAATGATTTTATAGGAATGGTAGTGTCCAAATGATTGTTTTTGTCTTGGTATAGGGGTTAATAATCCAAGGGAAAGTTCACCTATCCGTAAGGGACTATTTTCGTAAGAGAAGTTGGTGACTACACTGGGGATCGAACCCAAAATCTCTAGTTTTGCAAACCACTCTATGATGGTAGTTCACTACCCCTTGGACTTTAGCCTACTCCTCGAGAGAGACTATGTCTACATTATGAGAGCTTTTGTGTCCACTCTCTTTCGAGTGATATTTTCCCCTCACAACGGAAACATAGTAACGATTGACCAACTTTCATTCATTAACCCTCATCTGATGGTCAACCCTCTTCCTTCCCTGAATGATCCATACATGTCAGCGATGTCCACCCTGGTGTAGGTCAATTATGTGACTACCTTCCCCATGCATTCGACCCCACATGAGAGGGAATCTCTCCCTTCTCCTAACTGATATCTGATAGCTGACATGGTCATCTCTTTGATAGGGATATTAGAGACAAATATCCCTACCGTTATCGATGTCATCGACATGTATTCCTTCCGGAGTGTTTTTCTTCCATCTAACAAAGATATCCTAGAATCCATGTCTGACATTTTTCCCTTGACATGTATTCCTTCTAGATAATTTTCCTCTTGGAAGCCATGATCAAGGAGAGGTTTTGAGCATAGTTTTTCTTCTTTGTGGAAAGATCGTTAAAAATGAAACAAAGGTCTTGTGCATAGTTTTATTCTCTTTGGAAAGCATGTTAAAAAATGAAACATAAGCTATGAGCATAGTTCATTGTCTCCATCAAGATCCTTAAAAAATGAAATAGATCCCCCTCCATTACAATCAATTCTCACTCTGGATCAAGTACTTGAACGTTATTTTTCTCCGCCTAGTGAAAATGTTTCCATTAGTAACCAGAAACCTAAAAGAGGAAAAAGAAGAATCGTTGGAGGAAACGATGCTTAGGGAGTAGGTCTCCAGTCGGTGGACATCATGTTGGAGAAAAACCACCAACTTCTGCCAAAGAAGGTGGGGGAAAACTACCTCTAGAGAAACACACTACTAGGAGTGATCCTTGTTCGAAGGACATTCCCATCGCAACGTAGTAGTCATTTTCTAGAACGAGCTTAGTCTATTTTCTTTCTCATGCTCGTAAATAAGTGATAATAGGTTACCTAGTACACTTTTATCTCTTGTTCAGACTCATAAAATATATACAAAAAAGGAACTCTTTGGAATCTTCTTTAAGCTCTTTTCAGACTCTCTAAACATGAAAAGATTGTCCAGTGATCTTTCTTCATTTCACACTCGTTAAAATGTTTGAAAGGGAGTCTTTTGAGTGATATTTTATCTCTATTTGGCCCTCACGAGAAGGCTAAATATGAAAAATAAACACTCTAATCAAGCATGATTAGAAGATTTATCCCCTATATTGTTTTACACCTTTTTTGGGCTTGGGAGACTAAATTTATGAAAAATTCATCCATGGAGTCGCCTTTAAGTTCTTTTCAGACTCTCTAAACATGAAAAACCACTGAGTCTTCCTTCTCTAGACTTGATTAACTACACATTGAGAGACCAATATGGGAACAAACCCTTACTTCTTCTAGTTTGTTAAATAAAGGAAGAGGAACTTACCGAAGGTAAGCTATATCGAGCATGTCTTACCCTCCTCGAGCTCATTAAATGAAAAAGAGGTACTCATCTATCTGTGTGGGGGAAAAATTGAAGGAATTGGGTCAAGTTTTTTAGAATCCTTTATGGAAGCTATTGCATCCCTTAAACATTGCACCCGTTTGCATATTGTCTTATAGTTGGGTAATCCACTTATGTCTGAGTCATACCAATTCCATGTGTTTCCATACTTTTTCATCCCATCGAAGAGTAATCTTATTGCTATCACATTACATTATTGGTACTCTTCAGGTCAATGCTACCAAGTTAGTTGTCATGCCTCATCATTTTCAAGGGAAGTTTCACTTCAAACCATCCATATATAGTATTACTAGTTTCCATTTGCTATGTTAGTCTATGCTCATTCGATTCACCATATTACATCAATTTATTGTGTCAATTTCATGTCGATGATGGGGGATACATAAAATCCCTCCTTCGATGAGTATTTTCCTGTCGACTTCAACACATCATCCATGTATTAGACTTAGAAACCAGTTATTACATTGGGACCTACATGCCTCAATGACAAGCATCCTCGCTTTTGATAGTAGGTTTACATCATTGACCTCTAATCGGATGATTCCACGAATGTTCGACCTCAAATCATTTATTCACATTCGTTGGAATATACTAGGGTACCTTGGGAGTCATTGACATCATTGGTGATTTCCCTTACACTTGTTAAGGATTTACCTCAATGATAGGTAATCAAGTGGTTTCTACCATGTTCAATGTCAAATAATCTATTCACATGGATAGATTTTAAAAGCATCAGGATTGGGACGAAAGACCCTGGTTTGAGTGTTCATTATGTTATTTTCTTTTCCCAAGATGCGAAGGAGATCATTTGAGCATGCTGATAAATATACTGTCACATGGATCCACATTGTATTGGTCTGTGGCTATGTTTTATCATATCATAGCTCCACTGTGTATTTTTTGTGGCTACGATCAGTTCATGTCATGGAGGTATGGATCCACATTGTATCTATGGTGGTTGTATCCTTAGTCAATATTTTTCATGGATCCACAGTGTATTGGTTGGTGGCCATGATTTGAGTCATCTCATATTCCGAGCATAGGTATGTCTGCCTCAGAAATGGAACATATATTAACACTATTTGAATATTGTTTGCATCTTCTGCCAAGTTCTCCAACTCCACAACCTTGCATTGAATAATTTGTAAATTGTTTCAGCCATCAGTTTCTCTTCTGATCACACACTTTAGGGGACATATATTACACATCAAAATTCCACACTTAAGTACCTCACCATAACTGTCGCAAGTGTCGTAAAATTGTCATATGCACCTTGCTAAGTGTTGCATACACATTAACAACATAAAAGAACATTTGTCACAATCCCTAGTCAATGTGGTAGAGACATATATCATATAGATTATTCATTATTATTCATATGAAGGTCAAAATATTATGTTCACATGAATTATTTATTATATTCATAAAAAGGAAATTAATTTAGTGTGAGAATCCACCTCACATTTAGTTTCATAATATCAAGGAGAGGTTGAGAATCTCATGGATGGTTGAGATATTTTCTCAGACCAAAATCCTAATTTGGTGGATCTTGAGAGATATTTCCTTCTTAAAATCCTTGAGAGATATTTTCTCCCTAAAATCCTTACAAGATATTTTCTCCCTAAAAATCTTGGAGATCCCATTTTAGTGGATCCAATGAGTGATCTTCTTCATGGTGATTAAGCCTCCAAATCGTATATAATGAGGGATTTCCATGATGAAGGAGTCATCGTGGAAATATCAGACATATGATCGTGGGATTCTTGCAAGGGTTGGATGAGGAGAGATTGGAGGAGTTGCAGCCGATATCATTCATGGTCTGTAAGTTTTGTTTGTTCTCATTTAATATACTTGGCCTATTTCCTTCAAGTATGTGGTTTCATGTGCTTGTCTATGTTTAATTTTGTTTGCATAGATGAATTTTCTTTTCCTAATCCATTGGAGTAGAAGGAAGTCACTTGTTTCTTGTTGTTCCTTGCAGGTATTGATTTATGCAAGGAATCAAATCAAGTTTGTGGGTAGGAGAAGCTGGGACAAACATCATAAATAGAGTACATATTAATTTACCTTCTCCTCTCTATTTCGATAAGAAAAAATATTTTATAGGAATGGTAGTGTCCAAATGTTTTTTTCTATATTGGTATAGGGGTCAATAATCCAATGGAAAGTTCACTTGTCTGCAGGGGAATATTTCCGTAACAATTGGGAGGTTGTTGTGGGGGAAAAAAACATTCCCAATCTCATCAAGTAACTGTCTGATCTAGAATATCATGCCCTGGATGCTTGTTTAGGCCTGTACAAAATCTTCTTCAATATGTAGACATGAGACTCCTTTTCAAGCATCTTGTGGATTCTCTATGTACACTTCTTTTGGCTACTAGAGAAAGTGTCTCATCATAATATTCTTCCTCTTTATGGGAGAATCCTTAGGCCACAAATAAATCTGTGTACATCTCTATGCTTCCATCTTCAACATGATTTATCTTATATATCTACTTTGAAGTCACCATTGAATTCCCTTCTGGTCATGGAAACAAGGAAAAATCTGGCCATGTGGTTCTTGGTTCTTGTGATTATATAAACATCCCTTGGGGGCTGCTTTGGTGTGCTTCTTCTCCCTAGTTCTTATTCTTCTTCCTTTTACTTCACTCGGGTTGAATTCATGTGCTATTGGTATGAGCATGGATACAAATGGTTGCATGAGAATGGATTTGGGTGAATTTTGGGGATCATTCTTCCCTTTTGTTCGTTTTCTTCCCCTCATTTGTTTTCTTCCCTTTTCCCCTTGTTCTTCTTTCCTCTTCACTCACTATTGTTGGGTCGTATTCTCTTGGGATGAGAATGGAAATATATGGAAGGATGAAGAGTTCCATTGATGAATGGCTGTAATAATTACTGATCATTCCAGAAGGGAATGGATGCATGCATGCATGAGCTTGATGGAAGTTCGGTTAGAACTTTCCATAGCTCTGAGTCTTAAGAGTCTCAGGAGGGAGATTCTTAACCAAAAGTGTTGGAGCCTTGGAAGGAGATGGAAAACCTGAGGGACTACATGGCAGAGAAGGGGGTCCATTATCTTGGGGTTGTATATGATGGGTAGAAGATATTTGGTGTACTTTCAATTGTTGTGAGTGTTGAAAGGCCTGTGATAGATTGAGTGATGAGAGACCTATTAGTTATGAGAGTAATGGAATTTCATATAGAACTGTCCACAACTGAGAATCCTTGGAGTTTCTAGTAGGGATATTTCTTGACCAGTAGCACTGGAACCCTAGAGAGAAATGGGACAATCTCAGTTAGCACATGGTAGACAAGGGTGTCCATTTCCTTTGGGTTGTGCAGGCTAAGGAGGAAAGAGGGATGGAATTTTAGACTTTTTGTGAGGTTGGGAAACCTGAGAGCTAGTTATCCAACTGTTGTGTGTTTAGACTTGGACTAGGACCCGTCCTTGTGGATTCATATCCCTGGCTTGGGGGTGACCTATTGTTGAGAGTAAAATAACAATAGTGTCTATGGTTGGGAGGAACGTCCTTGGTCTGCATCTAGTTGGTGAACGTTTACTTGCAAAAATCAGTGCTCTCTGTTTTTTCTATATATGTTTATTCAACTGTGTATTTAATTATCTCTAAGATATGTAATTTAAGGGGTTTGTCTTATGGATATTTGTTGTGAATGGAAAATTGTTTACATCTTTTATTTTGTGGCATGGATCTTGCTAGTTTGATTCTTGTTTCTACCCACTGTCTCAGTTTATTGACCCAGGGTTCATGTCTGTTGGGTTTCCAATAAAGCCTCTAAAACTATCGTCCCTCCTGGTAAACTAGAAGGAAACACAATGCACAGGATGTGATGCGTAGTATCACTCAAGATAGCTTTAATGGGTGGTTGTAAGACTCGTGTGCTTATGGCCTAGGATTGAGTGTGAGATAAGGGAGTTGAATATTGAACCATTATTATAACTGTAACTGAAATCTACTATCATTTGCGACTATGAAGGAAATATAAAAAACATTCATTAAGCATAACACTATTGAAATGATGATAACGATAAACATACACTCATCACACAACACGAATGTTATTGTGGTTCACCCTCTCTTGGGCTACGTCCACAAATATTTGTCTCTTGGCTCTTTTATTATGGTATTTCTGCAACTACAACTATAGTGCATCCTTTTTCTGGCTACCAAGGTTTAACCGCTATTAAGAGAAGGTTATAACACCACTCTATACATAACTCATTTAAGCACAGAGTAAAACATATTATTTACTGCTATAATTAACAATCCATAGCATTCCATATTAATTCGTATACACAGCAGAAATCATGATAACATAAACAGTAGAGTCATGCAAAACGTGATAAAAACATAATCAGATACTTATCTTTTAACATTGGTAGAATCCACCAACCAAGTGCAGGCCTTCCACGAACCTCCTAGCCTTAGACCGCACTGCTCATCAGCTCAACAATGGGTCACCCTCGAGCTAGGACTAAGCTCGACCCCAAGGAAAGGAAATCTAGGCTAGGCTAAGGTTACAGGGAAAACAACACATAAAATATGGAAGGATTCTTCCTAGGATGCCATCTTATGCCCACTACTATTAGACTCTCATTCCCCACATGCCTGTTCCACCCGGGAGTATACACCTTCACAAGCATAGTCCATCGGTGCTAACCTCCCTCTCAGAGTCTCGACAACAGGCCGGATCAGGAAGTCTCAGAGCCTGAAGCTGGTACTGGACACTCTCTGGAAGAAACCTCTTCCAACAACATCCACCTCCCTCACCTAGAGAGACATCACACATAGGCTCAGTCACAACTCGCACTGGCCATCAAGCCATGCACAGTCCAGCTCTACGTGGTTTCCATAGCCAACTAGAAATACAAACACAACCTCTCAAACAGGCTCAACAATGGCTCGAGGCCTCATAGTGATGGTTCACAGGAATGCGTGATGAGTGACTCCTGTATGGGTTGACACAGAATCCACGACTTAGAACAGAGGGTGAGACCGGCTCTTCAAAACAACAGAGGCTTTCCCACTAGTTCAAAAATGGCAGAATGGTTCAGGGTCTCAGCTTCAGAACAAAGCCTCCACGCATAGGTTCGATCAGTCGGACAGAGGATGTGCATGAACTATCAAAGACAATATGGGGTTCTCAACTCTCATAAATGCTCGCGGTATTCTTCCAGAGGTTGGGTTGGTCATACTATTCAGCGCTCCCTACACACTTAGGTAGCTGGGTGGAATGGAGGAGGAACCCTTCTCACGGCTCACCCTGGCCATTTTATTTTCATGCGTCAGGGTTGACACTTGTCACCCATGAAACTGCATGCATTCCACCAGCACGCATCTCCCTTGCATGTTCTCCCTTTTCCAAAAACTTAGGATAAAACATTAAATGCACATGTCTTTTGGGAAAATATTAAAATATTATTCCCAGGCTTAAGCCCCCTAGGCTTAGCCCCTAGGCTCAACACTTAGCCCCTTTTCCCACCTTCCAGCCCCTAATTCCTTGCCCACCTTATGGATGCTTAGTCCCCCTTCACTCATTCATTATGGTCGGTCTGCACATGGTGGTGTTTATATTTTGTTAATTGTTTTGCTTGATTACATATACAACAGCAGGCTCCTGGCCTTCAACACTCAGGCTCCCTGGCCTAACAAACACATAAGCCTCCAACTTATAAAAACTTGGCTCACTAGCCTATGAATCATAATTACAATTCCTTTCAGAACATGGTTTACAACGGGGCTCGATTTTGGGGACACTACAATCCCCCTCCCCTTATTTTTGCACTGTCCTCAGTGCAACTTTACACAACATCTGCAAGCTTTTCAAAATTTTTCAAAAAGATGCGGGTACTCTGCCCACATAACATCTGCATGCTCCCATGTCGCGTCCTCAGGACTGTACCAGGTCCACTAGACCTTTACAATCTCTATAGCTCGATTCTGGAGCTGTTTGCTTTTCCTGTCCAATATGCGCATAGGATGCACTTGCAGGACACCTTCTGGTTCCACCTAAATCACATTCCAATCGATAACATGATTAGCATCAAGTACATATTTCTTAAGCAATGAAACATGAAACACATTATGTACAGTCATAGATGCAGGTAATGCAAGCATGTATGCAACCGGCCCAATCCTTTCCAGGATCTCAAATGGCCCACAAAATCTTACTGCCAACTTGGCGCAACTTCCCAACTTTAGGGAACTCCTGTTAGTTTTCAATTTTAGGAAAACATGGTCACCCACTTTGAATTCTCTATGGATTCTGTTACTATCAGTGTAACTTTTCTGCCTGTCCTGGGCAGCTTTTAGATTATGTTTAATTTTTATCATTTGATCTTCCATCTCTTTGAGCAGCTCAGCCCCAACTACTGCTCTGTCAGCTAGATTATCCCAGCTCACTGGAGTGTTGCACTTTCTTCCATAAAGCGCTTCGAACGGGCTCATCTTCAATGATGCATGATACCCATTATTGTAGGCGAATTCTATCAAATGTAGGTAGTCTTCCCACCTTGATGGTTTATCCATCACATACATTCTCATCATGTCTTCTGTTACTCTGTTCACTCTCTCTGTCTATCCATTAGACTCGGGATGATATGTTGTGCTAAAGTTTAGATTTGTTCCGAATCCATTAAACAGTGCTTTCCAGAAATTTGAGGTGAATTTCGGGTCCCTATCAGACACAATTGTCTTAGGTATTCCGTGCAAGCGTGCAACTTCTTTTAAAAAGATATCAACAACATTCGCTACCTTGTGGGTGGTTTTCAGTGGAATAAAATGGGCAGCTTTAGTAAGCTTGTCCACCACCACCATGATTGAATCATGCTGCTTTTTTGTTCTAGGTAGTCCGATGATGAAATCCATTGTTACCACATCCCATTTCCATTCAGGAATAGGTAAAGGCTGCAACAACCCTGCTAGGTGCCTATGCTCAGCCTTAACCTTTTGGCACTCCATACATCTGGCGATGTATTCCACGATTTCTTTCTTCAAACCCAGCCAAAAATAATGGCCTTTGACTGCTGCCACCATCTTCTGATATCCAAGATGTCCAGCATAAGCCACGTTATGCATCTCCTTTAGAATTGCCAGCTTCAATTCTCATACATTGGGTACATACACTCCGTTTTTATACAGAAGTAAACCATTATCTCCCAAGGTGTAACTTTCCTTGGTTTGTGGTCTCTCACGCTGCTATAGCTTTGCTACTAGACCTCTGTACTGCAAATCAGTATTTGCAACTTCCAAAATTCTGTCTTTCATCTTAGTTTTGTACATGCTAATGGATGTAGCATGTAATTTGTGCACTTTTCTGTTGAGTGCATCAACCACCTTATTTTCTTTCCCTTTGATATGCTTGATATCAAAGTCATATTCGCATAGAAACTCCAGCCATCTGATTTGCCTGACATTTAAGGTCGGCTAATCAAATAAATACTTCAGACCGTTATGGTTTGTTCTCAACTCGAATCTCTTGCCCATTAGGTAATGTCTCCATTTCCTCAAGGAGTGGACGATTGTTGCCAGCTCTAAATCATGAGTGGAATAATTCTTCTCATGCTCCTTCAACTTTCGGGATTCATAACAAACTACAAATCCTTCTTGGTTGAGAACTCATTCAAGCCCTTCCTTACATGCATCTGTGCACACTACGTAATCCTTATTTGGATCTGCAATCTTCAGGATCTGAGCACTAGTTAGCAGTTGCTTCAATCGCTGGAAGCTACTCTCACATTCTTCAGTCCACTAGAACTTATTCTCCTTCCTTTGCAAGGAAGTGATAGAATGACCTATCTTTGAGAATCCAGCTATGAACCTCCTATAATAGCCCGCCAGACCCATAAACAATCTAACTTCTTCCACATTCCTTGGAGTTGGCCATTCTCGAATGGCCTATACCTTCTCAGGATCCACAGTGATCCCTTCTTCAGATATAATGTGTCCCAAATAATGGATCTGCCTTTGGTAAAAAGAGCACTTGCTCAGTTTTTCGTACAGCTGGTGTTCTCTCAACACTTGCAGCACCATTCTCAGGTGTTTCTCATGTTCTTCCTCTGTCTTGGAATACACCAAGACATTGTCCAGGAAGACTATGACAAACTTGTCCAAATAATTTATGAACACTCCATTCATTAAGCACATGAAAACAACAGGCGCATTGGACAACCCAAACGACACCACCGTGAACTCATAATGACTGTACCTTGTTCTAAAGGTGGTCTTACTGATGTCCTCATCCTTTATTCTCACTTGGTGATATCCTGATCGGAGATCTATTTTCGAAAATATTTTTGCACCCTTCAACTGATCAAAAAGATCATCAATCCTTGGTAGAGGATACTTGTTCTTGACAATGACCTTATTCAACTGTCGAAAATCAATGCACAGCCTCAACGTCCCATCTTTCTTCTTCACGAATAGGACCAGGGCTCCCCACAGTGACACACTGGGGTGAATGTAACCTTTCTTTAGTAGCTCTTCGAGCTCCAATTGCAACTCCTTCAGCTCTGGTGTACTCATTCTATAAGGAGCCTTCGAAATTGGAGCTACTCCAGGCATCAAATTTATAGAAAAATTGATGTCCCTCTTCAGAGGTAGTCCAGGTACCTCCTAAAATATGTCCTTGAATTCTTTGAGTACTTCGTGGTCTTCCAGATTTGATACTACATCTCGGGATGATTCTTCCACCCGAGCTGCAAATAATTGACAACCTTTCTGGTAACATTTCTTCAGCTGCATGGCTGAGATTTCCCTCACAGCCACGGATCTGGGAATTCCTTGGAATGTTACCTGATTTCCATCTTCATTTAGGCATGTGAACATCTTGTTACGACAATCTAGAAGGGCATGGTGCTGGTCCAACCAGTCCATCCCAATTAAGCAATCGTATGAACCTAAAGGCAAAATGTTCAATTCAGCCTTAGTGCTCATTCCTTTCATGTCCACTGAACAAGACTTAACCAATTCAGTGACCTTCCTCTTGGTCCCTATGGCCAACTGCACTAACCAAGACTTCTCATGTTTGCTTCTCATTAGATGCAAACTTTCCACCACTCTAGGATCTACATAACTATGGCTAGCCTCTGAATCAATTAAAATAACAAGTGGTCAGTTGTTGATCCTACCTTCCACTTCAATCATGTGTGATTGAAATTCTACTTGCTTATTGTCCAGGGCTGCGTAGATCCTCGGCATTCTGCTGCCCATATTTCCCACTATTTTAGCTTGCTGAACCGTATGTACAGATCTCGCTTTACCATTTTTATGGGGACAATCTTTGTACTTGTGGTTTCCTTGACAGCCCCAACACTGAATGGGCATTTGTCTCTGTCTTTGTGCTCCCTCTTTAGTCATTCTCGGCCCTCTAACCGATGGTTGTCCCTGAAGACTGTTTCTGAAAAAGGAAGGCTTGTTTCCCTTCTGCCTCTGTTCCTTCTTAAACTTCCTCTGATCATTCCAAACCTTCCGAAGGATAGGCCTTTCTCCTTGTTGTTCATACAAACATTTCACCTTTCTTATGGTTTCTTCCATGGTCTTAGGATCCTCATATTGAATCTTGTCACTCATGGAAGGTGGCAGTCCACTCAGATATCTCTGAATCTTGATAGCCTCATCTTTGATGAATGGAACATACTTCAGTACTTCTAGGAAACTTCGTTCATACTCATCAATAGTCATGCTGCCTAGCTTGAGTTCGAAGAAATCCTTCATCTTTCTGTCATAGTATCTTTTAGACAGGTATTTCTTCTTGAAATACCTCTTAAATTCCCTCCAAGTGACCTCTTTCTCTCTGATGTGTTGCACCTGCACAAACTGATCCCACCACATTGATGCTTTTCCTTTCAGTTGGTACATTGCAATTCTTCCTTCTACATGGGCAGAATAATTTTGCAGTTGGAAGTATTTCTTCATGCCAAGTAACCATGTCTCGGCATCTTCCTCCTTCTTATGTTCTCCATCGAATGTTGGAGGTTTAATCTTGTTCATATCCCCTTTCAATTCCTCCTTTCCAGATTTTCGATGTTTTCTGGTAGGGGATGGGCTTGAACTACTATGTGTCTTCCTGTCAGAATGTCTTTTGGAGTGACTAAGATGTCGGCTACCACTCCTCGACCTACTTCTTCTCCCATGGGTTCTGCAACTCTTTGTCCTACTTGAGCCTCTTCCCTTCTCGAGTTTCTTCTCTATTCTTTCCAGGCTCTTCAAAAATTTTAAGTTTAATTCACCCTGTCGATCCCTGACTTTCATGAGCTTTCGACTATCAGCTCGGCGAGCCTTGGCCTCTCTTTGCAATCCTTCAATGATTTTAATTATGTCTCTTTCCTTATCCTTTTCTTTTCCATGCCCATTGGAGTTCGATCCTTCCACTCTCATATTGACATCCTTTCCTTCCCGTTTGTCTCCTGTTTCGGAGGCAATCATCACCTTTTCCCATTCCATACTCGGCGTTGGTTAACTGGAATCCTGAGCTCTGTTGAACTCTGCACATGCACTGTGCAATTAAATTTGAAGTTTTTCAAGCCATTAAACCTTCAGGAACAATCCTCAACATTTATAAGCCAGTACGAACAAAAACAAACGACATTTCGATTCAAATAAGTTTTCTGAGCTCCCGTTCGGCTCTGTAATTTTTGGGTTTTCGAAACTTTCATTTTTGTCACTTCGGGATTTTGGGACTTCGGGTTTCGGGGTTTCGGCCCATGAGGCTTTCAAACTTTCTTTCGTTTCCAAACCCCGACTTCCGAAATTCTGACTTACTTTATCCTCCAGGCCCACATAGCATAGTGGTCACCCACAACCACGGTGGCACGTGGCATGTTCTTGAGGGTCCACGTCTCTTTTAACGATATCATCGGGTCCCACCTCTCTTGCTTCCAAAGAGAATGGGCCCCATCGCGCAGTTAAGTGGAGTACAGGTGGCAGAGAGGAGATACGACACAGTAGTCAACAGGATAGGAGGGGGCCCCATTTCACATGCCACACTATTCTGGACCCCCCCCCCCCCCC
>ML784533.1:1160919-1172492 GCA_009831015.1 Picea engelmannii
TGATTAGGTTCTAAATATAAAGAAGCAATTCGTACCTTTTGTGTATGTGGCACATTATGTAGATCAAAGAATTGCTCCATCTGAAGTATCCATGTGATTGGGTCCTTGCCATCAAACTTCCTCATATCAATCTTAGGAACGTGCTTGATCTTCAACCCAAAGTTGGAGTTTCTCCATTCTTGATTCACCTTCCTTGTGTCCTCATCATGAATTTCATGGGATGCATTTTCACTTTTAGGTGTCTTCTCTGTTACGAAGTTTTTCAATACTTCCATGATATCTTCTTTTAAACCATCCATCTTTGCCTCCAACTTAGCTTCCATCTCTTGTAGTTCATATTTTGTTGCTATCTTGTTTTGTAAATCATTTATGTCCCTACACATTTCTTCACCTTCATCAAGATTCCAAGTAGGATTTTCTGGAGGCTTGTTTGGTGTAGAAGTTCCCTTTTTGGGTGGCATGTTGGCCAAGTATCACTTTTGAACCTTGATTTTGAGGTGGTTCTGCTAGACAATCTTTGTTCTATTGTATCTCGCAATTTTAGGCCCTTCTAGGTATGAAAATTTCTTTTATGTAGTTCTCTGATATTTATTCTCTGCAATTCCACAGGTCTGATCAAAATTGGATGTGCCAAGTAGAATTTATGGTAACTTCCCCACAACTTGCCGATTTTTGGCCTTTCCAGGAGATCTCACTTGTATAGCGTGCCCCACACAAAATAATTGATATAAAATTCTGAAACTCATACCATAAATACTAAAGAATATCCAACATCCAATGAAACTAGTCCCACTCAATTTGGATACTCTAGGAAGAAGTTATGATCATTTTACCTCGAACACCTTCTTGAGACTAGTCAATAGGACTAGTCAGATACCCTATATTACACAGGGTGTATCTACAAATTTAAGATGACCCAAAATCAAAAGGTTTTACCACAGATACCTTACTAATTTATGTGATTATCCCCTATATTTCAAGGTCTGAAACATTACATAAATTTTTTTATAGAGAAAATTCCACAATGACTCAGTTCAAGATGATTCCAGAACCCTAGCTTGTACAGGCTGTATCTACAAAATTATAAGGCCTCAGGAGCTAAAATTTGATCCCAACATACCTTGATCCATCTACTAAATATTCTCCAAGCCATTCCTTCTGAAACATTGTAGAAAAAAAATTATAGCAAAAATTCCAAGGTGTATGAGATGTAGCAGCAAAACCCCAAGACCTTGAGCTCTGATACCATATGTTAAGAACCAAATATCAATATAGCATAGAAAAAACTTAGAAAAAGTACTCAATGCCTTGAAAAAGAGATAATTTTATATAATAAGCCTCTTCGAGGGGGAAACCTCCTTTTGCCCCACTTAAATGTTCCAGTACAAGATGATTCAAAATGAAAATGTCTCCTTGGTATATATAGGAGACTAGGAGGTATAATTACAACTAATGGCCTAAAGTCGACATAAATAAAATAACATTACTAAATATAATATGCCCCAATTAAGGGTTAATGAGCCAATATTAGGGCTTAACAATTTTCCGCCTCGTACTTTGGTCTTCCTCCAATAGGCCCTCAACACTAACATGTGGCTCATCCTAAGCCACCTATCCTTTGTGTGTTTCCTCGATCTCCTTGGTGATTGCCTAGAAATTTTCCTTGAGCTCTGCTTCTTGTGTCTGCGCTTGCACAATATTCTCCTTGAGTGTGTCCATTGTATGGACCACAATGTCGTCGTTGATCAATTCCACACACTCTACTTGGGTCTATGCTATTTGTGTATTGAATTCTTCTGCCTGAGCCAGGACTTCTACTACACTCTCTTGCAATGGTTCTATTTGAGCCTGCTTTTCTTGTTTCTAGGTTTGTGAAGTAATTAGCTCTACTTGCAATCTCTTCATGTCCTGTTTCCCTTTGATGTGTTCTATTATTGGTATTGTCTTCTACTTCTGCTTGATCTCTTGGATCTCTTTGTTGACCCTTTCATCTTCCTTGTCCCACTATTGGACCTGTTGATCCTCCTCTACGCTATTCCAAAGCTGCACTGATTTATCAAACAAGTCAGTTGTTGTGATGACTTTCTTCTCTATCTCCTACAAATTCGATGTTTCTTCCTTCTTCCTTTGTTCCTTCATTTCTAGTGGAGTGGTTGGTGTGAGTTTTTCTCAAAGATTCTCTATCTCCTTTTGATATTGATCAATTACCTGCACAATCCAATCAATATTTTCTGTTGTTGTAATTTCTTCCCTTTGTGTGGCCTGTGGAATCTTCTCGTAAGTTCCTGCCACTTTCTACTCCAATCCTTTTATGCACTCCCTTTCCTCCTAGGTCTCAGATTTAGCCTGCTCATAGATGATTTCTAGCACGTCCTGTTTCTTTCTTTCCTGCTTCAATTTGGTTAAGTCCTTTCATGCTTGAGAATGTATCTCATGGTTCACGCTAACCTACAACCTATGTAGTGCCCTGACTGGTATCCTCGTCAACACTAGTTGGATTTGGCTTAAGTCCTTCAAGGGTGTCTACCCCACAATTTTGTCAATGTGAAACATATTAGGGATGATGTATAATGTTACATGTGGTTTCAGTATTTCCTGGACCGAATCTCATTCTTTTTCTTGCACTCTTTCCTTTGTCTGTGGTGCTAATGGTTTGATCCCCCTGCTGTTGGTTGTCTTCCCTTCTCTGATTTGATTGAGGAACTACCACATGTCTGCCAGTTCCTCCTGAATCGTATCCCTGTTGTGTGTCGCATGGTCAAATTCCTCTGATAGATAGTCCAAGACCATTCAGGATATCATCTCCCCATCATTGTCTGTGATTGTATACTTGTTGGGCCCCAACAACTCCCCCTAAATTTTTACAAAATTTAAGGGCCCCCCATTAAAATCTTGATAATTATAATGAGCTATAGAATCAACCTTTTCAAATAGTTCCATACCTTGGCTTTCTTTGAGAAAAACTTAAGACAATCACTATAGTATGAGACATTCATTACGAGAGTATATGTCAAAATTTAGAAACGAGCACGAAAATCTCAATTTAAACAAAAACATTATTTTTTATCAACTGTTTACTTTCGTTTAAATTATGATTATGTGTTCATTCTTTTGATCATTAGCGAGTTTGACTATTTTGAATAATGGGTTCAATACTTCATCAAATAATATTTTGGTTGGTTTTTCATTTTCACAAAATCATTTGGTGGGATTAATTAATTAAATTCTTTTTTCATTTTGCATCTCATTTCAAAATAAAAATAATAATAAAAAAAGAATTATCTATCATTTCTTTGATTTTGTGGAAACTCAAAATTAATATTTTTCTCCTCTCCATCAACTTGAAGCTTCTAGAATTTTAAGATCATACTTGAAAGGAAAATATAACCAATATTTGTTTACAACTTATAGTTAGATTTTAGTTTAAATTCATTTTAAATTTATTGTTCTAGATTTTGTTTTATTCACAATTTTTAGGCTATTAATTTAGGTTTCTTTTTGTTTCACATGTTTTTATTATCAGTTATTTGGTACGGATCTAATCATGGCTTGATTTTATTATCTAAATATGTTCAATATGATTGATCCAAAAATAATATTGGATTGTTGCAAATAAATTTATGAGCAACAACAAATAAAATTTGGAAATGCATCAAGAACAGACAAATGATTTTGTGGGACTTGTTTCAGCCAAACCGTGAAGAATTTGAAGAAATGGTTGAAAACTCATCTCCAAAATGGACCCATTTAGCTTACACACGAGAATTTTCCCAAACAAATGCAGGATTTGAGAGATATTTGTGTCTCTTTACGAGGGAAATTTTAAGTGGCGGAATTTATTAGTGATGCCCAGACTAATCCAGGTGGATATCGGTGGCCACCCACCTTTTCCAACTGGCTCAAAATAGTTTTCTGGCAATTTTGGTAATTTACTATTTTTAGTAGTTTTTAACTTCCGGGGCCATTTTGAGGGCCCAAATGAAGTTTTTTCGAGATCGAGGTTCTCAATGATAGTTGAAGGAATAACTGAGCCCCCAAAATGAATCGCCTTGAAAAACCTTTCCAACGAGCTATCACACGCCTAAAACGAAGATCGTATGCAAACGTTACGACCTCGGGAAGTTGATGCACTCACTTACCCAAATGGGGCCCACATGACTTTTGGCGCTTCATCTCCTAGGGTTAGGTTTTTGAATGTCTTAGGTTTTTGGTATTCCTGTTTATTATAAAAAGGCCTTCAGAACCTCATTGTATCCATCTTCTTGCAAATGCGAGTAGCCGTCACATCTCTTCTCAAAGATAAGATGCCACCATTCTAGCGTGTCTTTCACTCTGTAGTTTTATAGTCTCTATACATTTCTTTCGTTAATAGAAATCATGTATTACTATATATCTGTTTTTATGGTTGCATCTCTGATACATTTATGTTATCTTATTGAATATCTGTGATATCTTTGTGCATTTATTTATTATATATCCGCTTGCATTTCATGCTGAAAATAATATGTATTAGTGGTATCAGAGCAGGCTGCTCTTGATCGTTTTTTCAGTGCATGTCCCCAATGAGGTCCGAGTATATAAAGTTGGGTCTCGAGATTGTCTCTCTTGAAGAAAATCACTCTCGCACACCCAAGAATCCCTCAATGGTGGAAGAAAAGAAAAACAACGGAGCAAACGATCCTATCAATATGTTGCTTGAGCAAGCTCTCACATGACAGAGGGATGAAATGATGGAGAATTTTGCCCACATCCTTAAATGCCTATTGATAGAATCAGGCACATCTTCATCAAGCAACATTTTTTGAGGTACCTCGCCTTTCAAGGTACAATTTAATTTTGATATTCCTGTATTTGAAGGACAAATAGATGAAGAATCCCTAGAAAATTGGTTAACTCTGCTAGAAGGTTATTTCTCTGTTCACAATTTTTTCGATAAAGAAAAGATCACCTTCACACTCCTTAAATCTCTCCCTCATGTCAAACATTGGTGGGAAACTTACTGGGAGAAAAGTTCCACAGAGGATTTTAGAATATATGGGGCCGATCCCACTTGGGATTGTTTTGTGGATGCGGTAAAGGAATAGTATTACCCTGTTGGAAACTATGAGGACCAGTACATGAGATGGACCACACTGTGGAAAGAGAGGGGCCAAGAAGTTCTAGAGTTCACAAATACCTTCCATACCTTGTGCACCAAGCTGGGTATCAAAGACTCCGAGAGACATTTGGTTCTGAAATACCGTGGGGCTCTACATAGATACATCTAGACTAAAATGGATTTCCTAGACATCTCATCACTCGGTGCTGCTTATCGATATGCTATTAAAATCAAGCAGAAATTTAAGCACTAGAACAAACGGGATTTTGGATCTGTAAATCCGCAACAACCAAAGTATGAAAAAGACAACCCTAACAAATAGTCTCCCGAAAACTAGTCCAAGACATAGGAAAAGAAGGGTCACGGGAAAACAAAGAAGGACACTGGAAAATGGTGCGATTTCCACAAAAGCCCTTGGCACAACATCGATGAATCTCGTTCAAAATAGTCATTGGTGGCCGAGATCAAAGACAAAGAGTCAAACCCTAATTCAGAATCTAATTCTGAAAATAATGGTTAAGGACAGATCATTGACATGGACCCCATTGCTATTGTCGCAACCGCAACAATTCAACCAGAAGAACCAACAGATCCTGAAGAGGGGGAGTGCCTTTTTCATTCACAGATGTGGGTGAAGGGGACCCCGCTGCATTGTATTGTTGATAGCAGAAGCCAGAAGAACCTCATCTCAACAGAGGTCGTCAAATAGTTGGGATTGTCGACAACACCACACCCACAACCATACAACATCGGGTGGCTTCACTAAGGATGAGATCTCCATTTCAACCAACAATGTCGATTATCATACGGCATCCAACCCTTCAAGGATGAGGTATTATGTGATTTTTCCCCACTAGATGTCTGTGATGTTCTCTTGGGCCAACCATATCTATGATAGTGCCATGGTCTTTATGAATCTCGACCCTGTAGTGTCATTATTTCTCTGGGGGGTCATCTCTACAGAATACCAGAGGTAGTTCCAACTACTATTCTGTAACACCCTGTTTCCCCTAGCTTGTAAAAATAACTGGACTGGCCAAGAACTGTGCAAAACTCATAAATGTGAATAACATTATGAATTTATATTGTAGGACTGCTGAGAGGGGATGTGCAGAAAAAGAGACCATGATGGTGGTGGAAGGCACTTGGAAAGGTGGCGTTAACTTCCACCGAGAATTAATACCGTATTTGGACTCCACTGGCTCGGAGAACCAAAAGCAGCTCGCTGGCCCCGAATTAAATGTCTTGCAGGCTGGTAGGTAGATGGTTTAATGAAGGATAGGAGGTGAACCTCCCATCTGTAGAGCCATCAGACATGATCAGCGTGAGGGTAATCGTGCCACACACAACCTCGCAAGAGGATAAGGCGTGGGGTAGAAGCGATTGGGGGTAGACGCGAGGGGAGAACTCTGGAAATATGCAGAGTGAGTGATAGCAGAGAGGAAGGATTGCAACCTTTGCTCCTGGTCACTGGAAAACAAAGACGCAGTCTCACAGCATCGTGGTCTTTGCTTGGGGGTGGCTAGTGGTAAATCCGCTGGGAGTCGCTAAGCCTATGGTTGGGTGTAAACGGGCACCCCTCTCAGCAGTTGCTTGACCCCTGGTGTTATCTCTGATAAGTGTTTTGCCTCTGGCATCTTGAAATATATATATGTGCTTATTCTGATAATTATGCTCATAAGCTTTGAAACTGTGAATGATTTCATTACAAGAATGACTGTATGGTGTTTTGATCAGTACTAGTAGTTGTATATTTATATGGAAAGACTACGTATGGTTTATGTCCTCATGAATTCGTTATTTGTGTGCGTACTGATCCAACTCAGACTTCACACCTGGCTCTCGGGAGGACGACATCCTTATATACCTCAGGTAGTACCCTGAGTAATTTTCCCCATAGAAATACCTTCCTTGAAAAGCCCATCAAGAACCGGGAAGGCGGTTGTGAAGGCATAAGGCCTTAGTAACCCTACATAAGGAGGAACGATCCTCTTGAAAACTGAGATGACAACATAAGGATGAAGTAACGAATCGACGAATGAGATCCCATTGGGAGATCTGTGGTCACTCATGACCATCAGATCAGAGGAAGGAGCTAGAAAGTTAAGTACCTTAACCTTATAGGTATTAATCGACGGATGAGATTTTGTCGGGGAATCTACGGTCATCCACGACTATTAGATTAGTAGGAGAAAGTAGGGCATTAAATGCCTTACCACTTGGTTTTTCCTGTGTCTTCATGGGTAGCGAAGAGTTTAGGACCGTAGATCCCCAAGGTTCATGAGAGTATTTGGACCATGGATCTTTTCCACAACTAGGGAGTCGTGGAAGAATGCATGGGTAGGAACCATTATGAGCCGTCAGATCTCGGCTGAAAAACCCGAAAATCGTTGGATCTGTCAGGAGTTACCCGAGGGTTAAGACTCCAGTGTATAGGGGTGAAAAACCCTAGAATAGATCTAGGTCGTTCGATTGACGAAGGCCACACGTCAAGAGATCACCCATTTCGGGAAATCGAGAATCGCGGAATCGGGATTCCTGTTGACAAAAATTCAGTATTTTCTATGGTGAAAACCTCAGGACGGATCTGAACCGTCCGATTGACGGAGGCCATGCGTCATGAGATCTCCCATTTCGGGAAATCAGGAATCCCGAGATCAGGAGTCCTAGCGATAAGGGATCGGGATTTTCCTGGGTGGAAACCCCGGAGCAGTTGTGGACCGTCTGATTTAAGGAAGTGACGTGTTGAGAGATTACCTGTTTCAGGAAAATCAGGGATCGGGGATTTGGGAGTTTCGCTGACAAAAACTCGAGTTCTTGCCTTGAAAAATTCCGATCCATAATGTCGAGACACTAGCATGTGGTTAAGTCCCAATGGATGGACAAGATTCCTTCAGGAAATCTCAGGGTCTGTAACGACCGTCCGATGTGAGGAAGAGATGCTAGTTTTATGCCGAGGTGTGAGCCCGCAGTAGGGTAAGTAGCGAACAGATCTGGATGGCCAAAGTCCACCCACCCATATCTATGGCTGAGGATGCATTCCGGAGCCCCCTTTCCATTCTACCTTTGATGGGGGGGCGGGGTCCGGAATTGGACGCGCAACTCTCGAACGGTCAATATTAACTCATCATGATCAACGACGATTAGGTGGATTCTGGAGCCCCCTTGCCATTCTGCCTTTAATGGGGGGGGTCTGGAATAGTGTGGCATGTGAAGTGGAGCCCCTCCTGTCATTTCGACCATCGTGTCGTGTTTCCCTCTCTGCCACCTGTGTTCCACTTAATTGCGCAATGGGGCCGTTTCTCATTGGCTGTTATCTGGCCCTGTTGGGATTTGCTCCTATTAGCCATTTGCTAACCCTGTCGAGATTCGGCAGTTGCCAAGTCAAACTACTTGACATCACTGTAGCGCCGAGGCATGAAATATGAAAGAGGTACTGCGTTTATTCGGACTGTGATCGTGACCCGCGACCACATGGGAGAGGGGAGAGAGAAAGAGCCAGCTTACGCTGGTCCTCCATGGATGTTTAGGGCTTCTGATTCGGAAGAAGACCAGACAAATCTGATTTAGGTAGTGGGTATCTGACATATTCCACCTAAAAAGTGTTGCAAGGTAGTATCTCATACCGCAAAATTTAGCTTCTTCACAATTTGTTCAAAAGGAGAACAGAAGGACACTGTAACCACTACAACCTCACTCCAAGCACCTTCTATCAAACAGAAGAAAGTCGACAAGGTTGCAGAAAAATGCAAAGATTCCTTCTGCACATCTTCCTCTCGTGTATCGCAACCTTTTGAATGACCTCAGCCTCAACAGGTTCATGACAAACTTCCACAAACTGAGCAGCGCGACGTCTCCAGCAAGGCAAGCAATTCATCAAGATGCAGATTCAACAAACGCTTTTCCCTCTCCCCCGAGAAATCAACCCAATGGAGACCATTGCTTCTTAAGGAGGGAGGATTGATCCAGGTGGATATCGGTGGCCACCCACCTTTTTCGATTGGCTCAAAACAGTTTTCTGGCAATTTTGGCAATTTACTATTTTTAGCAGTTTTTAATTTCTGGGGCCATTTTGAGGGCCCAAATGAAAGTTTTTCAATATAGAGGTTCTCAATGATAGATGAAGGCATTATTTATCCCCCAAAATGAATCTCCTCTACAATACCTTTCCAACGATCTATCACACACCTAAAACATAGATCGTATACAAAAGTTACGACCCCGGGAAGTTGATTTACTCACTTACCCAAACGAGGCCCACATGACTTTTGGCGCTTCATCTCCTAGGGTTAGGTTTTTGGATGGATAGGGGTTTTGGCATTTCTGTTTATTGTAAAAAGGCCTTCAGAGCCTCATTGTAACCATGTTCTTGTGAATGCGAGTAGCCGTCACATCTCTTCTCAGAGATAAGATGCCACCATTCTAGCGAGTCTTTCACTCTGTATTTTTTAGAGTCTCTGTACATTTATTATGTTAATAGAAATCATGTATAACTATATATCTGTGTTTATGGTTTCATATCTGATACATTTATGTTATCTTATTGAATATCCATGATATCTCCGTGCATTTCTTTATTATATCTTCGCTCGCATTTCGGGCCGAAAATAATCCAGATCACAAACTCTTCATTCATTGTATAAATATATGAGAAAGTTCAAAGCCAGAGGATCCAAGAAATTGAGAGGAGGATTTTTATCCTTTCTCTTTTTCATATTATTTCTTTTGTAAAGAAATTTCTTTTCAAATGGAGTAACAGATGGTTGGAATCTTTGGGAGAATGGACAAGTATTTTCAAAGAAGAATATGGAATTCCATGTTGCTTAATGGCTTTTGTCCTATGAGTAAAATGGTTTTATTTTCATTATAATATCTTCATATTATTTGAATAATTGATTATGCATTGATTTAAATTAGCTTTAATCTATTTGATCAATACATGGTTAATTTCTATCATTTATATATTAATTTTTTCAATATTTAAGAGTCTATTATCCCAAAAGTTCTTCTAGGACAATATGATGACATATTTTGTTGAAATTATATGCGAAAGTAGTTTACTCTTTGGCTTTCATCTTGTGTAGACTTTGCAGTGTTTTTTCATTGTCTTCTCATGTAATTTCTTGATGTGAAATGTTATGTGTGTTGAATCAGGTTTAGTCAGTTCTGCACATAATATTTTATATCATGCTTTTCTTTATGTTCATTATCTTTTGGTTTAGTTTATATATGTGACTGATCATCTATTCAAGTATTTTGATTTTACATCTGATGTTAGATACCTAGTAACACCATTCCTGAGAATTGGAATTTCTTTCATTTTCAGTTATTGGACATTTCAAGGTCACACGATATATAATTATTTGTCTTTCTATCATTATAAACTCTCTCCCGAATATGAAACACTTCCTTGAATTTCTTCAGGAAGTATTATGCTTGATTTTGTCATAGGTTTACACTTTACACAAGTTAAGAGGAGCTCATACTAATACATAAAGATGAATTTAGCTTAGTACTATTGAGTGAGAGGTTAGTAGGTGCATTGCTTTCTTTTATTCAGATTTGTTTATATATGAATGAGACGATGATTGCATTAATTAGCTTTGACTGTTTTTGTTTCATTGTTTCAATCTTATTCATTTAGTATTTATTTCTCTAAAATCTTTAAAACACCAAAAGAGTATTGTTCATATCTTGTTCAGAAACTTCATTAAACAATCACTTTCGCAAGATTTTATTTTAAACCTTGTAAACTTGATTGTAATCATTTGTATATTCACATTTCTTTTTAATAAACATTAGCAAGTAATATATCATTTGTTAGAATCATAGCTTTATATTAGTTTATTTATTTTATTGTTTTTAGGACTTTAGTTGGCTAATGGAGCCATTAAACCCATCGGGTCAAATCATACCAAACAACTTGGGTTAATTAGATAACCTCAGTCCAGATCTAACCTTCCAATTGATGGTGTGTCATTTACTCTCATCAACAAATGGCGCTAGAAGGATGACCATAGTAATTTTAATGATTAAAATTTTTAGCCCTCAGCTTGTCATAATTCCATATTTATAAATTATTCTTCTGTGTAATCTTGAAATGCACTATAAGGCAAGCCATACTGACAAGCTAGCCTTACATGAGTCTTTGTTTTGAATGTATTTAATTCCCATGGCTCCCCAAATCACTGTGTTGGAACATGCTTTCCACTTCTCATTACCTGATATTCCCAACGAGACAGTCTCTCGCTTGTCCAAACTCACCTTTGATGGTGGGGGGCAGGGATGATTTTAAGGATGGAATTTTTTTTTTAAATGTAGAAACCTTGGCAAATGTTACTAATCCTTCATATGCCAACTATAAATGATTGGCAATATTTTTGTAAAAATATTCAAATTTCTAAGGATTTTATATAGTTTTTATAAAATTTTGGCGATTTTTAAGGTAAAATAATTTTATCCTATAGAATTTGGG
>ML784533.1:1172542-1197750 GCA_009831015.1 Picea engelmannii
AAATTTTGGCGATTTTTAAGGTAAAATAATTTTATCCTATAGAATTTGGGCGAATCATTTTTAAAATAGCGAATCTCGTTTTTGGAAAAACCATGGAAAATTAGCCCATGAGCGAAATTTAGCCCCTAAAATCATCCTTGGTGGGGGGGATGTATATGCAAAAGACCATCTTAACAAGTTTTGGTGTAAATGCATCAAGCATGATATTTCCGATTTAAAGGTTTTATGTAGATTGTTTGCTTTTACTTTTAGGGGTCGGATTAAACATTGGTTTGAGTCTTTTCCAGCATATCACATTTTTTATTGGTTTCAATTTGTAGATGAGTTTTTAGGTGCTTTTGAAAACTATGATTACAATCAATTATGTGAATAATTTTAGACTTTACTAATCAATGACAATTCATCCCCATAAGGATTTTCAACAAGAATCCATCATGTTCTCTGTAAATATAATCTTTATGACATGTCATTAGTATTGAATATCCTCTATGATGCTTGCATCCCTTTCATCTAGTCATATTCAATTGCGAATGATGAATCAATCACAAATCCTATCACTCAATTGCGAGAATAATTTTGTTCGTAGGATGAGAGGAATCCATCCGAAAATTTTGAACAAGCAATGGAGGTAGAATATATTGAAAAGGTTCTTACTAACAATCAAATTGGTTTTTCCTCTGAAGCATTGTATATTCAGTCCTCGACCATCGTGAAAGAAGATTTGATGTTGGGTCAAGGTGAATGTCCATATTCTTCTAACTCTTTCTATAATCGTTACTTAAATTCAGTTATTGAAGAACACTTAGGTGATGAAAATGATCTTAAGCATTCTAACATTCCTATGAAACTGATTAGAGATGTAAATCTGCAATTTGAAGAAGAAACCTTAAACATTCATCCACAAATCATACCTTATCCACAGGAAAGATTAGATGTTTGTAATGAACGTTTTGAATTATATTTCATACATGAGACAAATTTAGATGATCATATTATGTTGAAGAATTTATCACCAAAACAAAGTGAAAGTTTTAAGGAAATTAAAGAGGAATGTCTTGAGAATACCATTGTTAAATATGATAGCTCAAGAGATTTTTTTCATGTGCTCATTTTTTATTCTTTTTACTCTTTATATCTCGATCTCTTCTTAGATTCTGGTGGACTTGATACTTTACCCACAGTATCTTACTCTTTGCTATCACAATCAAATCTTTTCGATATGCCAAAATTTGGTGAAAATAATTCCAAACATAACATTTATGAAGTCGGATTTGATACTCTTTCACTTTCATCACTCGTATGGAAAAATTACATGTTGCAAGATGATTTTACATGATTTATTGTTGAAAACGACAATGCACTCATTCTTATGGAGATCAAATATTCTACATTGCATATTCGTTCTTTGATTTTTAATGTTTATGCTTCACATTTTGAAACGATCAACCTCATCAAAGGAAGCGTTCAAACCAATATTATAACTGATGTCATGAATCCTCTTATGATGTGTTTCCCATTGATATATCCATTTCATCGAAGTCATAGCTTGCATCCTAATTTTTATGACAGGATCTTATAATGGCTTGAATATTCGTATCAAAAAATCTTCATAATAAAGATAAAGTTGTGCTTGCTTTGTTTCTACCTAAATATATAGGAAGTAAGCATGACATGATTTTTTTAGATCCTCCATGTGAAGAAATTGATGAACACTTGGAGAATTTTCAGGGGAATGTAGCACTTCGGCCTTGGCTGATGGTTATGCCAGGTCCCCATAATATTGACAAGTTTTCCAAACTTACTTACACTATTCCATGCCATTATAACCCATATCATGACAACATTGCAGAATGGTTGGAGGATTCATACATAAAGAAGTTTCAAAATAATGGTAAGGTCGTGCTGGTTTTGTTTTTAAAATAATATATAGGAGGTAAGCATGACATATTTCTTTTGTATATGAAAATACTACATTATTTCATTCTGATTTTCGACTTTCTATGCCTTGCAAGATTGAAGATGCTCTTCTGGTTGCACTGGAAATATGATTTTACTTAGCGTTTTGATCTATTTAGTAGTTAGAGTAGGTTTAGGAGTAGGTTTCCTTTATTTTTCTTTCTCAATGTTTCTTTTTTAAATAATGTGGTTATGAACACAAGTGGGTACACCAAGAGAACCATAATATGAATGTTGTCAGGGTAGTCCACTTTAATCCTTTTCTCTTTGCTTTTTCGTTGAATCTTTCTTTTCAAAAAAGCATTAACATCATGGAAATTTTAAAATGGATAAGTAAATTTGAACTATCAATTCACCTGAATTCAACCCTGACCCAAGGTGCCACAAGTAGGACTGCACTCATCTTAATAAGGATTTTTCTATTTTCTTTTAGTGTCTTTCATTTTTAATAATAATTCTTGGTCAAAGTAACATCTAATGCATCACTATCTTAAGAAATGAACTTGCTCACACATGATATTTTATATGATTTATTTCTTCCTTTATTTTATAGTGAGAAGCTAGTAGATCCCAAAGCTTGGGTTTATCTTTGACCAAAATTGTTTTTGAAAGTGTGTTTTTTCTATTTTGATTTTTTTTTATTTTTTATGCACTTCCGATTTTGAATTCTATTAATAAAATTTGATTTGGTTTGTTGTGTGTTTTTTTTTTCTTTATTTGATTACTTTGACTGAATTTTCTTCTTGTCTGTCCTTTTGAACCATTATATTATTGAGCGAAGAGAAATCATCGGAAGGAAGAATTCATTTAAAGACTTGTATTTTTTCAAGCAATTTGAAATATTTCAAAAAGATCTTGATATTAAGATATAGCTCAGACAATTGATTTTTAAGTCAATTGTCACTTTCATTTTGTCTTCTAATTGTCTTTGCCAGAGTATTACACTAGATATATGGTTTAAATATTTGAGAATTATGATGATCTTTAAACTTTTTACACTGTCCATATTCTTAAGGAATCACTTTTAAGTGCTTCCCCATTCTCTAGATGATTTCTTAAAGGAAATTTGAAATCTCTAAACCATGATAAAACTTCCATTTTTGAAAGAAAATAAATAATATGATCAACTATTCACGTGTATTGCAATTAACCTCCAGTATCACCCCGCTCTCTTTGTCATCAATAAATCTATAATTGTATTATTATTTAAAAGTGACATTAGAGGGTTGGAAGCACTTAAGTGTGGGAAGTGTGTGTAAACTTGTCGGGGTACTGAACAGTCTCACTGGCAGCGGGTAAATTCACACATGATACCAAGACAACTTTGTTGGGGTACTGAACAGGCCTGCTAGCAGTGAAGCAATGTTGGGTTGAGAGGTAGCACGTATATGGTTTTAAATTAACTTTTAAGGAAGTATACGTCATGTGGATACAACTATTGGATGGGATTAAAGCATTTGAGTGGGTTAAATGGCATCCCTTTCGAGGCGATGGATGCCTGCTGGTAGTAGTAGATCTATCAATGATATTGAAGTCCTTTTATAAACATCGTGACTCTTTGATTAAGACATTATTTCAGATTATAATCCCCTGTAGAGAAAATTCTATTGTCTGGTTATAACATTGAGCTTATCCTAATACTATATGGTCTCAGAGTGAAATTATTTCAGGGAGCTTAAATATTTTTTCAAGTCTTATTCTTTTCTTCCTGAGATGAAATATTACCATATCAGAGATAAATGCTTCACCCAGTAAGTCGCCATTTGTTGGGCCCCAACAACTCCCCCTAAAGTTTTAAAAAATTTAAAGGGCCCCCATTAGAATCTTGATAATTATAATGAGCTACAAAATCAACCTTTTCAAATAGTTCCATACCTTGGATTTCTTTGAGAAAAACTTAAGACATTCACTATAGTATGAAACATTCATTACAAGAGTATATGCCAAAATTTAGAAACGAGCATAGAAATCTCAATTTAAACAAAAACGTTAATTTTTATCAACTATTTACTTTCGTTTAAATTATGATTATGTGTTCATTCGTTTGCTCATTAGCAAGTTTGACTATTTGGAATAATGGGTTCAATACTTCATCAAATAATATCTTGGTTGGTTTCTCATTTTCACAAAATCATTTTGTGGGATTAATTAATTAAATTATTTTTTCATTTTGCATCTCATTTCAAAATAAAAATAAAAAAAAGAGTTATGTATCATTTCTTTGATTTTGTGGAAACTCAAAATTAATATTTTTCTCCTCTCCATCAACTTGAAGCTTCAAGAATTTTAAGATCATACTTGAAAGGAAAATATAACCAATATTTGTTTACAACTTATAGTTAGCTTTTAGTTTAAATTCATTTAAATTTGATTGTTTTAGATTTTGTTTTATTCACAATTTTTAAGTTATTAATTTAGGTTTCTTTTTGTTTCATGGGTTTCTATTATCAGTTATTTGGTATGGATCTGATCATGGCTTGATTTTATTATCTAAATACGTTCAAGATGATTGATCCAAAAATAATATTGGATTGCTGCAAATAAATTTATGAGCAACAATAGATAAAATTTGGAAATGCGTCAAGAACAAACAAATGATTTTGTGGGACTAGTTTCTGCCAAACCATGAGGAATTTGAAGAAATGGTCGAAAACTCATCTCCAAAATGTACCCATTTAGCTTACATGCGAGAATTTTCCCCAAAAAATGCATGATTTGAGAGATATTTGTGTCTCTTTACGAGGTAAATTTCAGGTGGCAGAAATTATTAGTGATGGCCAGACTCTTCATTCATTGTATAAATATATAAGAAAGTTTACAGCCAGAGTATCCAAGAAATTGAGAGGAGGATTTTTATCCTTTCTCTTTTGCATATTATTTCTTTTGTAAACTTTTTTGTTTTCAAATGGAGTAGTAACGGATGGTTGGAATCTTTGGGAGAATGGACAAGTATTTTCAAAGAAGAATATGGAATTACATGTTCTGTAATGGCTTTTGTCCTGTGAGTAAAATGATTTTATTTTCATTATAATATCTTTATATTCTTTGAATAATTGATTATACATTGATTTAAATTAGCTTTAGTCTATTTTATCAATACATGGTAAATTTCTATCATTTATATATTAATTTTTTCAATCTTTAAGATTCTATTATCCCAAAAGTTCTTCTTGGACCATATCATGAACATATTTTGTTGAAAATATATGAGAAAGTGGTTTACTCTTTGGATTTCGTCTTATGTAGACTTTGCAGTGTTTTTTCATTGTCTTCTCATGTAGTTTCTTAATGTGAAATGTTATCCATGTCGAATTAGCTTTAGTCAGTTCTACACATAATATTTTATATCATGCTTTTCTTTATGTTGTTCATTATCTTTTAGTTTATTTTATATCTGTGACTGATCATCTATTCAAGTATTTTGAGTTTACATCTGATGCTAGATAGTTGGTAAAACCATTCCTGAGAATTGGAATTTCTTTCATTTCAAGGTCCTTGTCTTCATTGGCCCTTCATTTGTATTTTTTGTCTTGCTCTGGCCCGTTCTTTGTCTCCTGGGCACTTGGATTTCCAAAGGCTACGTTTCTCCCTGCCTTGACTCTTCTTCTATTGTTATTTCTGGAACATCCTCGGTGATGACTGGAATCCTCCATTCATTGTCCCACTAACTAATGACCATGTCGATGTCACCCCCTATGATACAATAGTGCATCTGTATCCACTGCTTAGTAGGATCCTTCTGCGCCTATATCCACATTGTATGTCGTGTGGCCCTGGAGTTGGAAATGTTCCCATATCCCGCGATGACCTTTGGTGTTATTCTCCACATCTTGGAGATGGCTTCTTGTAGGTCACATAGGTATTCTTCAAAGATGGCCCCATTTTCCTTTTTTCACCTAGCCTTAGGCCTGTCTCTGAGCAACAAATATCTTGCTCCCTGATTCGATTTGGGTCTGGTACAAAAAACTATATACCTTGTCTCTTTCCATCCCATGAAGGCTATCAATGTGATCAACTATGATTAGTGAAACTTTGTTCCTAGATCCTGTGCATCCTTCCAGTCATCCAGGAATAATTTCAAGAGCTATGGTTCCCAACTCATTGTGGTGCCTTCTTTGCATTGAGCTGCAACGGTGACAACTCCAGCTAGAACTTCCTCCCTGCAACATTTTCTTATCATATTACAGGCCAAGATTTTTGCTCCCAGTTGCATTGCAGTATCGTTGATCCTCTTGATGATGATCCCTCTTGTCCCTCTATTGGTACCATACTTCTTCTTCATCTCTTCGGCTAGTGTTTTCTCTTTGGATTTTTCATCCAGAAACTGCACAAGATCCATACCCCAAATTGGTAACCCTGTTATCTTCGCGATAAGCTCAACATCTATTGATATGAGCTTATCTAACCATATGTCCCCTCCATGCATAACTAGTAACAATTGTTTGACCCATGCGGTTGTGTGTTGACCTCTGCCAAAATGTGGTAGGGCCAACATACCTAAAATTCCTGTTTTCTCCAACTCGATTTCCATTGGAGTGGCTGATTGACTGGTTCCCCAACTTTATTTATGCATGTAGTCTGTAAGAATACCCTCTTCACAAATTCTGGGAACTTAGCTTTGTCTGCTACATCGTGGTCAGAGTATCTGAGCTTCCCTATATAGCCCAGCAGGTTTGCTCCTACCTATACCCCCTCTGGTATGCGCGGTAGAATGATTTATGTTGTAGGTTTCTTGCGAGGTGACCTAGGTATCTGTATATTGTCTTTCTTCACCGGTGGTGGATGTCTCAAAGTTCCAGTGGATTTTGTTTGTTCCTCTATATACCATTCTAACCAATCTGAGGAATCTTCAACTATCCCTTCTACTGGGTGGTCTGATATGGTCGTCTGTGACTCGTCTGGCTCAATTGTTGATTCTTGAATCAATGTCCTTCCATTAACTCTCAGAGCTGCTTTGTTTTTCTCTCGTTGCACCTCCTTTAGGGTTTATGTTTCCTAGTTTTGTGGATTTTGTATTTCCACTGGTATATCCATATTCATTCCCTCTGGTGTTGGATGTTGGATTTCTTCCAGTATGGGTGTAGGGTTCACCGGTTCTATGTATCAGGATGGGATTTTGTCAATATCAATGATCTTCGGTAGTTTTTGTTCACCTTCTTCCGCCTGTCCTCATGAACTGTTCTGAAATATTGTTTTCCTACCGGTTTGGCTCACTTTTGCTTGCTTGGGTGGTGCCATGGTGATGAATGTCAAATGTATGTTGGATTCAAAAGGTATTTTTGATCTCTATGAATTCACACTATGCTATTTAGCCTCTATCATTCTTTCTCTATTCTCTTTTCGTGAATAGACTATTGTCTCCCGCGTTGATGTGTTGTATGGGTTTCCCATGAAGCTTGTCAAGGACGCTTCCTTGATTATGCATTTGATGCACCTCAATTTCTCGTTCAATGCATCTCCGTCGGTTTCATACTTTCCATTACTCTTGCTTCTCCGACTCCAGTTGGTGTGATTAATGTGATGTCAAATCGATCCTTTCCAGCCTTCACTTCCACCTAACATTGTCTTGTCGTATTGCTTTTGCCAACTTTCCTTTGACCTTTTGTTTCCCTTTGTATGTGATTGTTGTCCTTCTCCTCACCTAAGTGTGCATGCCCTTCCTATCTTTGACGCACTGTGATCCTTTCGATTTTTTTCCTTTTGGTTCTCTTTTTATATACTTTTTTTCTTTTACTATGTGGTAGGTGGTCGTCTGTCCTTGTACAACTTCAATCAGCTCCCATTAATCATCACTATGAGTTCTACAACTGATAAGTGTTTCAACTGTACCGCTCCTCCATCTGTGATAGATTTTACTTCGTACAGTTCTAGCCAATGCATTCTTGGATTTCCTGGATGCTGAAATGATTTGTTGTCATAGATCAGTACTAGATATCCTTCCTTGAAAGTTTTATTCTTTATGTGTTGATCATGCCAAGATTTGTCGCTTGATTTCTGAACCTGTTGGTGGAATCCTGCTAAGATCTGGGATTCCTTGATAGTCATTAACTGATTTAGTTTCTCCTGTACTACACCTCATTTTGTCATTTGTGTAATTGTTGCTACCCGCAAGCTTGGTACTAAAAATTTTAATGGCACCACTGCTTCTTGGCAGTAAACCAGTTTAAATGGTGTGTGCCCTTTCAACTTTTTTCATGTAGTCCTTTAGGCCCATAATACTACTGGTACTTTGAGGTCCCATTTGTCCCTATTGACGTTACAAAACTTTGTCAACGCCTTCTCCATAATTTTGTTGAATGATTCCACTATGCCATTCACCTGTGGGTGATATGGTGTGCTCTTCTGGTGATGGACTTCAAACTCTTCATTCATTGCATTGATGGTTTTGTCTATGAAGTGCATGCCTTGGTCTCTCATCAAAATGATTGGACACCCAATTCGAGTGATGACCTGTTCAAATAGAAAGTGTGTTGTTGTTTCTACATTGCAATCTTTCATTGATGCGGCCTCCGCCCATCTTGTTAGGTATTTTGTCGCAGTGATAATGTGCTTAGCTCCTATTCGCTTTGTTGGTGGTTTCATTGGTCCCATAAAGTCTATTGCCCACTTTTTGAATGCCTGTAATTTTACTTGTGGTCGTAATGGAATCTTGTCTCTTTTGTTGGGTTTGCCTACTCTTTGACAGACGTCGCATTTTTTACAGTACTCCTTTGAGTCTCTGGGAATCGTTGGCCACCATAGTCCTACGTGTAATACCTTTTGCATGGTATATTTTCCTGCATAATTCCCTCCTGCTATTCCTTCATGGTATTATGATAAAACTCTTGGTATTTCATTCTCTAACATGTACCTTCGCAAGATGCTATCTATGCCCATTTTGTATAGGTGTCCTACAATTAGTTGATAGTCAGCAGTGCGAACTACCAGGTTTTTCTTCTGTGCAGTGCTATATTATTACGATGCATTACCCATTCTCAAGTACTAAATGATATCTGTGAAGTGTTCATCAATCATCTATATTGAAAATAACTGTGCATCTAGAAATTTGTCCTCCAAGTTTGTAGGTTCTTCTCCATTGGTGACTCTTGATATATGGTCAGGTCCTGCATTCATTTTCCCTAGCTTGACTATTAATTCAAAGTCAAATTCTTGGAATAGTAGTAAGAATTGACATATTATCCCCCCCAACACTGGCTTGTTGACTAGGTATTTTAGGGTTGAGTGATCTGTAAACATCTTAAAATATTTTCCCATTAAGTAATGTCTTAATTTATATAGTGCATAGACCATAGCTAGGCCTTCTCTTTCTGTTGTGTTATAGTTCTATTCTAATTTAGATAGCTTTATGCTCACAAATTCTATCGAGTGATCCAAGTCTCCTACTCCTGGTTGGGCCAAGATAGCTCCAAATTCTATGGATGATGCATCTACATGCACATTAAATGTCTTCTCCCAGTCTGGAAATACTAATATCGACGCGGTAACCATCTTTTTCTTTAGAGTGTCCAGTCTGTGTTGACACGCATCGTTCCACTGGAACTTTGTGTCCTTTCTTAACAACTTTTCCATTGGTGCAGTAATATGTGCATATCCTTTGATAAATTTCTTGTAGTATCCTTTATGACCCAACGTCTCTCTTAGTTGACATACTGTTTTTGGTTGTTGTAAGTTAACAATTACTACAATCTTAGCGGGATCTACTAATAAACCTTGTTTACATACTATATGGCCCAATAGTATCCAAAACAATGTTTTGAATATGCATTTCTTTATGTTCATTGATATCTGACACTGTCTACATATTTCTAACATTAGGCGTAAGACTTCTACATGGTCTTTCAACAAACTTTAAACTATCCAATCATCTAGGTATACTTCTAGGAACTGATGGATGAATTCCTTAAATGCAGCAATGACTACTCTGGAAAAAATTGTTGCTGCATTCTTCAGTCCAAAAGACATGACTGTGTATTGGTAAGATCCCCATTCTGTCACAAACGTAGTCTTGTATCTATCCTCTTGGGCTATCATGATCTGATGGTAGCCTGAGAATCCATCACTAAAATAGTAAGCTTCATGTCCTCCTACGTTCTCTAACAATTCACCCGTGAACAGTGTAGGGAATGGGTCATGTAGGCATGCATCGTTCAACTTCCTCAAGTTGATGCATATCCTAATCCCTCCTTGTTTCTTGTCCTTAACTACCATCAGGTTTATCCATTTTGATTCTTCAACTGGCTCTATGATGCTCGCTTCGAGCATCCTGTCGATCTCATCTTTGACTTTCTACTTATATATTGGGTTTAGTCTATACAATCGTTGTCTGATCGGTCTCACTTCCAGTCTGAGTGGTATCTTCATTTCTCCTATCTCTTTGGTTATGCCCTTCATCTGTGTAAATGTTTTGTGAAACAAGTCATTCTACTTGTGCAGTAACTCTGTTATGATTTCCACTATTTGCTCATCCCATTAGTCTCCAATGTTTGCCATTTTGGGCTGCTCAGCTGTCCCAATATTGAATTTATTCACTTTGATCGGTGCGACAATAAATTCTTATTCTATAGGTGGACCTTCCACTTCTCTTTCTCCTTCTTCTTCTTCAATTTGAATATCGTGCGAACCATCTTCATCCGATGATTCCTCTTGCACATGGTAACATGACAAAAGTTCTTTAACTGTTTGTTTGTTTCGTTGTTGTTCTTCTGTGATCATTTCAACTTCTGTATCTTCGATGAATATCACTCCTCTTATCTATTTCAGCGCAACATCTATGTTGGGGTTCTCATTCTCGAATGATAAAGTGACTATAAAATTTGTTGCAATGTCATCTAGGTCGTAGTTCCTTTGTGCAATTCCTAGTTTGTATACCAATTTGTTGGTATTCCCTCTAGGGTGTGTATGAAGTGATGAGGCCATTCCTCTAGGGGTGTAAATTTCCACAACGTTCTGCACTTCCCCAAGTGTTCCGTTGGTGCCCCTTGTCCATCTTATTTCTGTTGTTTGTTGTTTTGATGTTCTGTGCCAAACCTTATGTGAAGTAACCACTTACATTGGTACCAATCTATGATTGTCTCTTTGTGCATGCACCACCATCTTGCAGGTGTGGCCTTGAGTGCTAAATAAAGTGCTAACAGTCTCTAGTTCTCTAATAGTGTGTCTTTGTACTATGTCAAGAAAGTTTCCAAATTGTTTATTCCATGGAAACTGGGTGGTTCCATGATTTCTATGCCTTCCCATCTTACTGCATGGTCTATTCTTGCACATCTGCACATGGAAACCTCGTGTAGCCTTTGTTGCCAGTTCTCTAAATCGGTGTCTGAATCTGTTGCACATGAAGTAATTCTCTACCAACTGAGTATCCCGTTCGCAGTTGGGTTTACGTAATCCTCATCGTGTGTAGTTGTTCTATACAACTAGCGGATTTCCTATAAGTCTAGGAAAGTAGGTTCTACAAACCTTTCCCCTTATAATGGGTCTAATAGAGCAATGACCCTGTATTCTCCTGAATCAAATGTCATTTTCTGGGTCTTCAAGTTTATTATAGCCTGGTTATCAAATGCCGAATCTAGACCAAGCAATGCTGGGTATGGTGTTTTGTCATCCACTATTTCAATGACTTCAAAATCTTCTTTAGTGCACACTCCATCTAGGTTTACATTTACTCCTTTCAGTCTTTCGATTGGAAGGACTCTATGTTGGTTTGTTAGTTTCAATTGAATAGGTGAATATCCTAATATGGGCTCTCCCATGCATTGCCATGTCTTCTTTGGTAGTACATTGACTTTAAATCCTATATCCAGTATGATGTCTCCCATGTTGAAATCTCTGATGTTGGAATTCACTATGAATTCCGTACTGGTTCTTCCCCTTGTATGTAGGTGATTGACAGTTTTTGGTTCTAGTTCTTCTTGCGTCTCCATACTACATTTTTCTAATATGTTTTGCAATATTTTCATAGATGATGGATCATTTAATACTTTTACACATGATTGCAAGAAGCCTTTAAGTGTACTTACTTATCCCATGGGTTTCATTTTGTTGGTATGCTCCAATAATGGAGGCATCACATACCCTGGTACTTCCTTGTTTTTCTATGCAGTTGAAGTTGACGCTATGTCTTCCTTTTGAAATTATTGTCTGGATTCTGTAAATATTTCCTTCTCATTCTGCATGTCGAACTGTCTCCTTGTTTCAACGTTCTTCTTTACCCACTGGTTTTGTGTTGGTTCTTGTTGAACAACGTCGTCGCCTATTTTAGCTCCTCCACGAGTAACTATATTGATGTTTCATCATTCATCCCTTGCTTCGGTGGAAATCCACTAAACATTATGGTTTTTCTAGTTCCTCTTTTCCTGGATCTTTACTATTAGTGTCAAAAATTCCTCTGTATCATGGTCTGATGCGTGACAGTACATACAAGTGGCTAGTGGAAGTGGAAATTTTATTGCATAATGTTCTGGTTGTTAACAATTATGACATAACACTCATCCTCTACCTCATCCGAAACCTCCTCAAGCTCGTCCTCCTCTGTAGCCTACTCGATCTCCTCTCGGCGCATTATACCAAGGAGCCTGATTATACTACACAATATTGTATTAAGGTTATTCTCTATTTTATTGCGATTGCGTGTTATTATATGGTTGTTGTGCAGTATTATACTGCTACTGCACAGTGTTATATGGATATGGAACTTGATTAAACTATGGTGCGACTTTCCCAGTCATCATTTCTGCCTACACTCTATATGTGTCATATGTCCTTTCTCGCATCATCTCCATAGTTCTACAATATTTTTCATAGTGGCCCACTGACTTGCAAAAGGTGCAATATGAGATCTTCGAGAATGTTTGGTATTTATGCATCATCATGTAGTGATAAGGGTCATGACCCGATTTCTTTCAGATTTCACACCATAGTCCTCCTGTTTGTAATGGATTTGGCATTCCTGTTACCATATACTATGTGAATGTTGGACATTCATTCTTTTGGTGTTCTTTCATCCTGGATGTAGTACACCAAATGACTTCTCGTTTGTCCTTGTTCTTATTCTGGTTCAGTTGAAACATTAATTTCTTCAAGTCCTCCTTTAGTTCTTCAATAGCTGGGTCCATCTATTGATACTGATTTTCTTCTAGTTGCAGGGCCTTTTGCAAAGCCTCTCCCTATGTTTGGAACTTTTGTTGTCGCAAAGGATATTTTAAGTGTGGTAACAATGAATTGACAAATAAGTGTCTATGTTGCATCTCGGTCATGAAATACTTCAACTTCCTCTTCAGTCACTTGAATCTCTAGTCAATCTCCCATACGGACTCTCTTGGTTTCTGTCTTATTTCCATCATCTCATTAATGTACTAATCCTCTGAGCTTGGCTTTTGGAACTCATTTATCAGTAAATTATTAATGTCTCCCAGTGTCCTTGTCATCCTAGGGGTACTATTTGCATCTAAACTCATGTACCAGTTTAGTGCGCATCTCTTAGCGTAATAGCTAGCTGTGCAAGTTTGGTATATTCATTAGTGATCTTCTTTTCTTCCCAGATATTTGCACAAATGAACAAATGTTTCTCAGGGTCTTCTGTTGCTTCTCCTCGAAATTCGGGTAACCTAATGGTGGGATCGTGTCCTTCCATTTTAAATGTTGAACTACTACCTCCGCGTGGTGTAGATACTTGACTAGTGCTACCTGAACTGATTCCTCCAGTTGTTGTTCCTTGTGTATATGTACTTCCTATTGTCTGACTGCTTATCAACTTTGGTTGTATAAATGTTGGTATTCTCTTTGGTGTATTTTTCACACATGGGTTTATGGGTTACACATTGACATTAATATGGATAGGATTGATGCCTTATCTTCCTACTCTTGGACCTCTCATCTTCCTCTCATATGTTGCACACAGTATTTCCTCAATTTTCTCCACAGCCTAGAGATCCTCTACCCCTTCCTCATCACTCACCAAGCCTTCCCTCGTGGCTACGACACTCTTCTTGGTATTCACCTTGTATTGGTAGGGTACTCCACTATGCGTCTTTCCAACTGTTGCCTTGATATTCTTGATCCGGTCGTCATCCATCATGATTGGGTCCAAGGGTTCCTCCTTTCCCTTATCCATTCCTCCTTCCATTTCTCCTCTTTCTATCAGTGCTTCTCCCATGCACGTAGGGAAGTTTAGCTATCTAATTCCATTGTCATTACACCTTTGTTATATAGAAATATATTAATAGAAATATAGAGCGATCAAATGTACTTTCCTCGAGGTCCCCATAGAAACTCTTGCTCCGTTGCGTTGCATGGCTTCATTGCGTCTACTGCAAACTCTATGATAAAACCTACCACAATACTATCAAGCCAAAAGTCTACTGTGAGGGTGAATTTTTTGTTCACTTGCTGAAGTTGCTCAATCTATTCTGGGTTCCACTCTAGTTGTTGAATCCGGTTCGTTGTGTGGTTATCCTTTAACCTTAGTATACACTCCTACAATAAGTGTGGAAAATCGCAGAAAAAGACTTCGTTCAAATCAATAAACACATATCTCTCCAGATATTTGCGAGGTGTTACTCTAGGGTTTCTATTGTCTTTCTGTGCAAACTCTATATCTTTTGTTCTCAACCATCTTTCGATCTCTGCTTTTGTGGGATTCCATGGTCTCAACATCCCCTTCTATTGGCCCATTGCTTTCTTATTTTCTTTGCTCTTTTCTTGGTCAACTTATCTCATCATCTCAACCCTCTCTTATTCCTACCAATGACAATAGAACAATTTGTTGGTTTGATTCCTTGTTCTACCCACTGCATGATTTTATTGACCCAAGGTTCATGTCTGTTAGGTTTCCAACAAAGCCTATAAAAATATCGGCCCTCCTGGTAAACCAAAAGGCAACACAATTCACAGGATGCGCTACGCAGTCTCACCCGAGATAGATTTAATGGGTGGTTGTAAGACTCATGTGTTTACAACCTAGAATTGAGTGTGAGATAAGGGAGTTGAATATTGAACCATTATTATAACTGTAACTAAAATCTATTGTCATTTGTGACTACGCAGGAAATATAACAACTCATTCATTAAGCATAACAATAGCTATTGAAAATATGATAAGGATAAACATACATTCATCACACAACAAAGATGTTATCATGGTTCACCCCCTCTTGGGCTACATCCATAAAGATTTGGCTCTTGGCTCTTTTATTATGGTATTTCCGCATATACAATGTCGGGCACTTTAAATCCTCCACAGTTGGATAAGATCTATATGAGGTGGAGTAGATCGCACCAGGCTCCCTAGCCTGTGATCTAACCCTAAATATCTACCTTCCTATGTCCTTTCTAGCTCAACAACTTAAAAAATAGATGATACCACAGAAACCCTTACATATCGCAAAAAATCATGCATAAATACTATAGCCATAATAATCTAAACAACCAATAACAACAACAACAACCCAAACCAACCCCCCTATAGTACCTCTGTATCTATATTTATACATTTCTGGCTTTTCATCCATTACAATACCTTACCAAAACCCTAACCCTACTGTCGTTAGGTCTTCCTCCCATGCGTGTTTGTTGTTCTTCCTTCCAGCTATTGCTTTCCTTGAATGTATGCGTGTTATTTTTCCTTCTATCCGTCGCTTTCCTTTTGCATGCTTTCTTTCCAAAAAACACCTTGCTTTTCCACCTCAACCTTTGGTCTACCTCCAACAGATATTGATTAATGCATGTGGTTCTTTCATGCTTTATTTCGTATTAAATGTTGTTATAATTTGATATCCATTCAGAGAATTGAGTCTTGGGATTGCAACATGCTCCGCCTACTAGTGGTTGGGCATGTTGCAGCCTGTTTAAGTGGCATAGCCTGGCCTATGGGTGGCCAAGTATGTTACAGATTGGTATAAGAGCTACAAGTTGAAACACTGAGCCGCAATGGGTCAGATCTATTAGACAAGATATTGTGGTTGAGATCGATTTAGAACTTTGAAGTCGTGAATATCAAGAGGAATGGTGTTGCAGAGTCCATGCAGAAGCTAAAAAATTCTAGATCCTTATTAAAGAATTGAAGCATCGTGACTATCTCTTTCAAATTTAGGAACAATCATCACTGTGGGAGCAAGTTTAGATTTGGACCATTGGATCTTTTCAGGAGAATATAGATACTTCACATATGTTGGATCTGGAGAACGTCTAGGGTTGTTAAGCACCAGAATCCTTCATACTTTGTTGCTTCGACAAATTTTAAGTATTTGATGAAAAGGAGATAAAAACCTTGAAGCTCTGGAGTCCTATAATGAATCTACGTTGTCAATTGCTAGGAGGAGTACTTGACCATTGGATATGTCCAAGGACATTTCTGGACCATTAGATGAGGCAAAAATCAAGAGGTGGGGCATAGTGGGAAAGATCAAATCCCATTTGTCAAATCTGTGTGCAAGTGATCCTGAGTCGTAGATCTCATGACAGTTCAGAGGTTCGACACTCTGAGAGAAGCAAGTCCTTTAGCTGCCAGGAAGAAAATCTCCCGAAGTCCTGAAATCTGGAGTAAATCATGACCATCCATTGTCTGGGATGTGTGTTTATAGATTAGAAAATATTTGAAATTCGAGAGTTTTAGTTCTTATTTCACTGGGAGGAAGAATTCCCTGAAGTCTCGAAGTATGGAACTAATCCGAACTGTTCATGTTCGGAGACACATGTCTGAAGAATAGCAAGGGTTCAGAATCTCGATGTTTGGCAGTTTAGAGGTGGGGTGTCTTTCAGTAGTAAAAACTTCTGAAGCCCGAAGTTCCAAATTTCTGGAACCCCGAAGTTCCCAAGCTCCTAGGAACACTTGTTTGAAAGTTCGCCATTCAGAAGTTTTGTATTGTGCTGATGTGAAATCCTTCGAAGTCTGGAGTTCCAAAGTCACAGAGCGCTAGAGTGATGTGGCATGTTGACGCTGCCTAGGGTGAAGGGGACACACTTGATTCTTTCCACATGTCAATGTATTCCATGATTTTTGAAGACCGTTTGTGCAATTTATAGCCTGACATGTGTCACTCATAAGATGGGCCACGTGTCATATCCATATTTTTCACCATGTATCACCCCCTAGTGTGTGGTTGCTGACAAGACTTGGGGAGTTCTCTAGTTTGAAATTCAGAGGAAACATGGTATGATAAAGGTAGAACTCTCAAAGCCCAAAGTTTTGGATCCTCGAAGCTCCGAAGAAGGGTCTGTTTGGAAGTTTTCCAGTTCAACATTCGGGGCAAACGAGGCGTGATGAAGGTGAAACCTTCGAAGCCAAAAGTTCCAAAGCTCTAGATAGGTGCATATCAGCTAAGTGCTTGGTCATAGCTCTAGCCATATGGGGCTTTGATCAAAATGAAATGGGGCTAGTGCCCAAATTGTTGTTTTCAAAGACAGAAAGGGGGCTAGTGGTCGAATTTTTTTGTGTTGAAGAGAGAAAAGAACTAAAGAGTGTTTAAGCCTACAATTTTGATCCATGGTCATGTGGATCATGGTTTGAAGGAATTTTCTATGCAGAATTCAATTTTTGTATCAGCTAAGGGGGACGAAAGTGTTTTTTTAGGGAGCCCTAAATTTCATCTCAAATATTTGATTGGGGAAAGAATACAACTGTTGGAAGGATGATTCATAGGAGAATGGCCTGGAATTATTCTAATTTGGATAACTGTGATCTATTTATTCATAAATTAAATAGAAAAGGTACCTGTAAATTAAATTGACAATTTTTCTATGATATGTATAATTCTAACAACATTGTTGCTTGTAGGTTTGTCGAGATTAGAGGTATAATCAGATCAATTCAAGAACATGATCAGATATTAGAGTCATGGAAGCATGGCAAAGCTTACAGAAGTTGGATGAGATACTGAAAAAGAAAGAATCCTCACACAGGATACGAAGCTAGCAGGTTAAAAATGTCATTGAAAGGAATAGAGGGGAAAAAGTAAGGCTCCATAGCCTTGAAGGTAGAAATGTGTAGATAGTTGCAAAGCTTAAGTGTGAAAGAAATCCACTTTTGATATCAGATTTCAAATTGGAAGCAGAAGCAGGATGCCAATGCAGAGAATTAGGAATGCTCTCTCACTTGAAAAATGTCATTGAGTGAAATGGACATCCATTGGGGAATGGTATTAAGTGTGAATGGTATGGTTTCACAAAAAATGTTAATGAAGTAACCTAATGAAGAACTAGGAGTAATAGTATTTGATTCAAGAATGGTGTAGTAGAATGATGGAATGTTTTGAGCTACTTCATTCCAACGTGATGGAATGTCTCATAAAGGTAAATTTGGGCATGAATACCCAAGGGGAGATGTTTCAATTTGAGTACAATGGTTGGATTGCATAATGGCCAAGTGGAACTTGGCTAGAAAGTTCAGACCAGGGAACAATAGTGCAACTAAACATAATGGGAGCATGCAAGGCAACTAGGATTTGAAGGAATTCAAGGACAACCAACTACAACATAAATAGATGAATGAACAAGTTATTTGAAACAAAAATGCACTAGAATGCATGAGTCATACAATGAAGTTCAATTGCCTATGCATTAGTAGGCATGTTGACGGTAAATGCTTGGTGCATATGGATGTGTAATTGCACATGCTTGGATATGCATATAACATGCTTTTGAACTTAGAATAGTCTATTATTACGAAATAATGTTTGAGTATGACTAATGATGGATTATGTATTCAGAAAAAATGATATAGCAGGGTTAAAGATGTGGATGTTTTTGTGATTTCGATCTAGGTGAAGACCGATGAGGGTGGTAGGAATGGTGATCAGAATGATGAAGGAGGAAGTCAGTGAGCTTCTACAAATATCAATTGGTCATATAGAAACAAGTAGGTTGCTAACAACCAGGCATGTATGCATTTAGTTTCTTTTGATTCATACATGTTGAAGGGGATTGAGGTAAGAATTACCTCAATTAATTTTCAATATTTAAATTGATATGTAATGGCCAAATGCCTAGAGTATGTAAATGTTGTTGAAGCTAGAATGCATTTAGATAAAATGTTAGTTGCATATTATGTTATGATTGGTTATGGGATCATAACTGGGTTAATTCAGGATACATACTCCTTTTATAACAATGAATATCCATAGATTTAGTCATGTGTGAGACCATAATATGGTTGGATATGGAAGGGACATAGGATTATGTGAGTCCTCAATGGTATATACTATATAGTTGATGTTTGGACTGCAACCTCTTTTCCAACATTGAAGAGAGCTTAATAATTATATTCTTAGTGTTGTGTTTGGGTTAAAAAGGAAAGTATACAAATAGTCAGGAAAGTAGTAGGAAGTTCGTGGATGATGTGTTGAGGCATTGGCCAGACCTTCCAACTCACCGTGTTGAATGCATGACATAGTTATGTGGTATTATGTAGTTAATGTAGGGATGCCTTGTGTAAATGTGGCCATCAGTATTGGTACATCGATTGTTATTTTATTTAATAATTAATTGTTGCATTATGAAAATCCTGTGGTACTGAAAGTACATAATGATGGATAGATGCATTATATTTAATAGGAATAGTAGTAGAAGGTGATTGGATTCTTGTTGTTACAATTTCAAGATTAGTTTTGGAGCTATTAAAAATGTTACAAGTACAGTAATCATTGAGTGCATTTGGGGTGAATGCATGTATATACTATATAACATAGAAATTATTATGATAATAACTGAAATTAAGTGAGTATTTCTAAGTCATGAAGTTGAAAATACTTCATGAATTGTTAGATATTACAACAAGAAAGTTGCAGGTTAAAGTAACTACATAATGAGAAATTACAGAAAATCTTTGTCAGGGGAGACATAGTGATATTTCTGGAAAGTAGTGGATGATAATACATGTGTATGTAATTATGAGATCATTCCAATTGATAGTTGAATCGATGGAAGTAAATGAATGGTAGTAGAAAACAATTTTGAGATCACTTGTTTCCATGAAAATATACATATATAGTTTGTACCTGAGATATTGACAATTGTTTTGGCTGAAGAATGTTGAAATTGCAGGAAGAAAGGGTCTTGAATATGGAAGTGTTTCAATTCCATCAAGAAGACCAGTTCCTATTCCTGCAAGAGAAAAATTATTATGAGAAGAAGCTCATGTCTGGAAGTTTTGTTTTTCCTATATGAAAGAGTTTTGGGAATTATAATTTAATAAATTACTAACAAATTGTTTTGGATGAATGTAAATCAAGGAAGTTACAGGTAGGATAGTCTTGAATATGGCAGGGATGTAATACCATAAGGAAGATTGATAACTACAACTGCAAAGCCAAACATTATGAGAGGAAATCTTATGCTTGGAAAATTTTGTTTTCCTATAAAAAACATATTTGACATTTATGATTGAAATTAATATAAGAATATCTCATGATGAATTTATTTTTATAATACAAATGAGATGTTGGTTATTGAATTTGGAATCTTGCGAAAAATAACACCAGAAGGAAATCGAGCTCAATGATGAAGGAATGGAATGAAGAAAGTCTAGTGGACTTGTTCCAGATAGTGTTCTTGAAGCTGTAACTCTGAAACTTCCTGGTTGAGTGCACTGGAGCCCTGGAGAGAAGTGGAACATCCTGAGGGACTGCATGGAAGAGAAAGGGGTTCATTTATTTGGTTTGTGTGGGGATGAGAGGGAAGGAGAGCTTGATGGTTGGAACTGCTTCCAAAAATATAAATTCTGAAGATCATTATACATGTGTTGGGTTGTAATTCCTATGTATACATGTTTAATTTTAGGCCAGAGTGCCTATTCATATAAGATTTGGTTGGAATGCCTGTGTGGATTAAGGCCAAAGAGCATAAATTTGTAATGTTAATAACATTGGAATAGTGTTTTTCACTGAGGAAAGTGCCAAAATAAGGGGAGGGGGATGTAACATCCTAGTTTTAACCCTTATGAACTATCATGTATTATGTAAATGTGAATTAGGCTGGTGAGTCAGTAAACTTGAAAAGGGGCCAGAGTGCATACATAATGTAATACAATTATATACATTAATAAAATAAATCGCTGGATACAATATGGAAAAGGACATAAGAGATAGGAAGATATGATTCCATGAGAGAGGGGGCTTGAGGGGATAAGTCTTTTTATTATTATTTTTATTTACCATAATTGATTTTATGGAGAAAATTGGTTACAAAAGATTCATGGGGAAGGCCATGTGGTTCTTGGTTCTTGTGATTATATAAACAACCCTTGGGGTCTGTTTTGGTGTGCTTCTTCTCCCTGGTTCTTCTTCTTCCTCCTTTTCCTTCACTCGGGGTGAATTCGTGTGCTCTTGGTCTGAGCATGGATACAAATGGCTGCATGAGGATGGATCTGGGTGAAGTTTGGTGGTCGTTCTTCCTTTATTTTCATCTTCTTCCCGTGGTTAATTTTTTTCACTTATTCCCTTGTTATATATTCTTTCCTCTTCACTCACTATTGCTAGTTCTTATGCTCTTGGGATGAGAATGGAAACGAATGGTAGGAAGAGGAGAGACATTGATCAATGGCTGTAATAATTATTGATCATTCCAAAAGGGAATGGATTCCTATGTGCATGAGCTTGATGGAAGTTCGAATAGGATTGTCCATGGCTGCGAGTCCTGAGAGTCCCATAAGGGAGATTCTTAACCAGAAGCACTAGAGCCTTGGAAGGAGATGGACAACCTGATGGACTGCATGGTAGATAAGGGGGTCCATTCTCTTGGGTTGTTCAGTCTGGGTAGAAGAGAGATGGTTTATTTTGGATTGTTGTGAGTGTTGAAAGGCTTGTGATAGATTGAGTGCTAAGAGGCCTCTTAGTTATGACATTGATGGTAGTTCAAATAGAACTGTTCACAACTGAGAATCCATGGAGTTTCTAGTAGGGTGATTTCCTGACTAGTAGCAGTGGAGCTATGGAGAGAAATGGGACAGCCTGAGGGACTGCATGGTAGAGAAGGGTGTTTTTTTTCCTTTGGGTTGTGCAGGATGAGGGAGAAGAGCGATGGAATTTCCAACTTTCTGTAAGGTTGGGAAACCTGAGATATAGCTAGCCAATTGTTGTGTGTTTAGACTTGGACTAGGACCCATCCTTGTGGATTCATATCTCTGGATTAGGGGTGACCGACTGTTGAAAGTAAAAGAACAACAATTTATATGGTTGGGAGGAATGTGATTGGTTTGCAGCGAGTTGGTGAACGTTTACTTGCAAAGATAAGTTCTCTATGTGTTTTCTGTATATGTTTGTTCCGATGTGTATTTAATTATTTCTAATATATGTAATTTAAGGTTCCTATCTCCTGGCTATTTTTTGTGCATGGCACATTGTTTATCTCTTTTATGTTATGGAATGGATCTTGATTAATGCATTCGGTTCTTTCAATCTTGATTTTAGATTAAATTTTGTTATAATTCGAGATCCATTCAAGTAATTGAGTCTCGAGATTGCAACGTGCCCTGCCTGCTGGTGGTTGGGTGTGTTGCAGCATGTTTAAGTGGCCTATCTCAGCCTGTGGGTGGTTGGGTATTTTACACTCTTGGTCCTTCTTACCCTTTCTATTCTTCTTATTCTTCTTTGAACTTACTTGATATGTAAGAGAATGGGGCTTGGAACTCTTGAGTGACCCTATCTAGATGATCTTTGTCTTCTCATGGATAAGTGACTCCATGAACTCATCCATGGATGGAATATTCCATGTAGACCCCATTTCTAACCTGGTAGTACAAAAAGAATAAGTGTATATAGAATACGCTGGTCCTAGTTTGGTTAGAATTGAAAAGATTAATTGTTCATCTTTCGTATCAATTCCAAATTTCCTAACATGAGAAAGGAAATTTTTAAACTTACAGAAGTAGTCATGTAGGGTCTCTATATATCTTGGATTCAATGAATGTCGATAAGTATCTAGCTGATGACCTCTTAGGTTGTCTTTCTTTCCTAGCAAGTCCTTCAACTTTGTCCAAACACCACTTGGATTCTTGCAAGTATCGACATGTAAGAGGAGATCAAGAGAGATGCTCAAGAACAATACCATGTAGGATTCATCCATTATGTTGAAGTATTTTGATTTATCTATGTCTGAATTAGGCTTGAGCTTAGTTCCTATGGTGTCCCTATACAACCCCTTGCTGTGAATTAGAAGCTATATCTTGGGCTTCCACTCAAAGTAGTTGAAGTGTGTCAAGATCATTGAATAAGATGGACGATATATAGTTCTATGTGATCTATCTAATATGATCTATAAAAATTCAATAAAAGTGAACACCCCCTCACAATAATGGATTGAATACCATATAATATTGAACCACACTCCAAGACCTAATTGTGAGTAGGAAATACTACACTAGTTAATTGCAAAAGAAACAGAGGAGAGAGAAAAATAGAATCAATCTTCACACATAAGAGACTATGAAACCAACTCGAATCACATTGTATTAATCCTTGATTATGAGTACAATATACAGGAATCTCCACAAGAGGAGAAATGCATACTAGGTTGGGGTTTCCATGTGCATGCGCAAGTAAAAAAGGAAACCACTTCTACTAGCAACAATTAACTAAAGGAAAAAATTATTAATAATAAGAAAAGGTTAAAAATGTATATGTGAAATCAGTGAGAAATGTTCACGAAGTAAAAATGCATTCCATAATAGAAAAAATCTCTTAGAATAATAATAGAGTTAAAGAATGGAACTAAAGTCCTAATTGAGAGAGAATTTCATAAATATGGGAAGTCACTAAAAGTAGGTAAATAAGTGAAATCATGGGTTAAATCCAAGAATAAGATGGGTAGTGCAAACTTCCTTAGGATAATAATATTCTCACGCAAATGCGCTCTCTAGACATGAAATTAGAATTATCTCCTAAAATCAAGGAAATGGGAATTGCCTCCTAAAATTAAGGAAAGAGGAATTATCTCCTAAAATTAAGGAAAGAAGCGGTCTTCCCCTAAAAAATAGGAATTTTCCTAATGGTGGTTTATGAGCCCATGGTTTTGGAAACCCATGTTATTTTCCCATGGTATTACATATAGGAAGCCACCGACCAAAGATAGACCTACTATAAATAGTAGTCTTGCTAGATAATAGGAAAAATGGAAAAAAATGAGTATTTCACTAAGTATGTTGTTGAGCATGTACCCCAACGAATATGACCCTTTTTGTAAAAGGAGAATCCCTCTTTGAAATAGAAATAATGAAACGGTTCGTTGATTGAGTGAACCCAGAGACACAACCATAATTTGGTGAAATCCACTATCAATAGGGTTTGTATATAATGTCTTGTGTTTATAATTTGCTTGTTCTTTAATTTCAGTGTTGAATGATGAATTTTAATTATCATTCCAATTTCCAAGTTAATGATGGAAAATTAAGAGATCTGTAATTCATTCGAAAAAGGAGAAAAAAAAAGTTAGTTTTGTATTTCCCATTTTTGGATCAAAATAATTATAAATATAATAATGCATTAACATGAAACTAGAAAAAAACAACCCTTCTTCATGGATTCATGTGAAGCATTTCTCAATTCTTCTATGTAGCATTGATTGTAACAAATTGTTTGAGTTAAAAAGAAAGTTCAAATTTAGACAATTGATGATGAGAAAAACACATACCTTGAATGTGTTGGATTTTTGGGAGGCTAATTAATGATGTGACATAATCAAATATTTTCATTTTCTATGTCACAACCAACATTGAAAGGTCAAGGGTGGTAATAAAAGGAGCTACAAAGTAACAATCACTTGTGTTTTTTAGAATATGCAAGTTCTGATTTGGACCATGTGAGCTACACAAAACAACACATTGTAACTCAGTGATAGTTGGTAAGAAAATAGATAATGTCCACATTCATTAGCTATTCTATATTTATATTTTTATTCTAGGTTACCGAAATGTAGTAGAGACAACAACAAGTCTTATTTCTTCATATATAATCATCACCTTGTTTTTGTTTTATAATAATAAGAAGGAAGTAGGTTTAATAAAAAGGGATACAATATTCAAAGGAATGTTGTTTTCTCAACTTGGCTTGAATGAACATCTCACACTATAATAACAATTCATCCCAATCATGTCATCATCGAAGAATATGAAATATGGATGCATGAGTAACTTATATAGTTCCAAGCACAAATGCATAGCCATGCTCTAGCCATCCAATAGAAACATATAATCTATTTTAAATAGTATATTAATAAATTGATACAATCCCATGAGAAGAGGGTCAAGGATAGCTTGATTCATCCCCAAA
>ML784533.1:1213728-1232344 GCA_009831015.1 Picea engelmannii
TGGATAAAATAACATATGAAAATAATTGTTGACACAATATGTTTAATGTGTTATTGTATAATAACATGTTGTTCAGTAAATACCAACAAAATGTGCTAGAATTAGTAAATTCCAAAGAGTTTCTACATGTGGAAGAAAGTAGGTATAAGGCCTTTAGTGAGGAGGGAGCATGACACCTCCACCCCACTGGCATGGACAAAGATGAGAAGTGGATTTTTGGGTTGCCAAGACACCCAATATTCATATATAGAGTGATTGGGTGAATATTTTGGTGTCCATTGGGAATAATTAACCTAAGTATACCCATGCCCAAGACTTGTTGAGGATTCCATAAGTTTCCATGTGATTGTATTAGATGAATATGTGCCAGGGAATGTTGAGGAGCGAGTGACTCAACACTTGGAGTCTCAACATAATTCATGCATTGGGAAAGGTAGGGAGACTCAGCAAAATTCATGTAAGGGAAGGGTAAAAAATCCCAAATCCTCAAAAGTGTTGGTTCTCTCATAGGTATGGGGACTAACGAAACCCCCAAAGTACGATCTTTCCACAATGTTTGGTTAAGATTTGGAGGGGTTATCTCCTCGGCTTGCCATCATGTGACCTCATCCTTGGCTCCTTTGTTAGACAAGTTTCCCAACCACACCTATATGACATTTTTATTTTGAGCTACCTACCTCATACCCCTATGTTTGTTTTCTAGCCTTGGAGAAATTATCTCTCCAACCTAAACCAAGGCCTTAAACTATAACTAGTTGATTCACCCTACAAAATCAAAATTTCTAATAAATTTTAGTTAGCGCTCATTTTATGAGGTTGTTATTTACTCAAAGGGGCATGGATGAAACTAGATGGTGTTTTGATAGAGACAATAGAAAAACACTTAAGACCACAAATTCATGTTGCAGTTACTTCACTGAAAAAAGAGTGTAACAACACTTCAAAAAATGAAAACAAACTCTTTATTTTTTCTTTCTCCATAAATGAAAACAATGCACTTTTGATTGTACGCAAGATCTTGAAACACTTTGCAATGCAAATCTAAGATTCTTTTTGAAAGGAAATGAAAAATAGAGTGCGAAAGAACTTTGCAAACTAAATTTTGTTTCTTTTACTAAGGCTAATATATATATATATATATATATATATATATATATATATATATATAAAGCATACGAGTAAATTCAAGAAGAAAAAATGCTTACAATGAACTTTATTTTCAAAATGAAAATACAAAAGGCAAGGGAATAAGTTCAAAAAGAATACACTCTTATACTTTAATTTTGAATCAAACAAGAAAACAAGAAAGGTACAGGGGGGAGAAAAACTACAAAACAAATGACTAAGCAACTAATGATCCATTATACTAATAATAAACAGAGTGTAAGAAACACCCTACTAATATTTTTGAAACCATAAAGCATAACAAAAACAAAAACAACTTGGAAGAAACACAAAAGTTGAGCAAAATATTTAAGTTTTTCTTGTAATATTGGAAACAAAGAAACAAATTTTTGGAACCAAAAAACACTTATAAAAACTCACAAAAGACCCACAAAGATCTCATAGGACAAACACACTAACTTCTAGTAGGTTGGGAAGAGAAAAAACCCTTATTCAAAACATGTATGCGACTGTGTAGTACAACATATGCATATGTACATGACTCCTAAAAGGAAAACCCATGTACACCCTTATAAGCCCCTCAAAAAGAGAGAAAAAGACACTGGAAGGCTTAAGTAGGGATATACAGACTCAAAGAGTTCTCAAAACAGGCTCAAAACACAAAAAAAGGTTTCAACAAAGAAGAAAAAAGGAAAGCACCCTTAATGACCCAAAAAGGGAGAATCCCTATTATGGTCACCAGTTTTGTTACGGGAATTTACTCCCTATGGTATTTGGGTCACAACCACAACATATCAAAACCCAAGGAAAGTTTTCTCAAATTCTAATTAAACAATCAATCAGGAATAACTACTTATGATAACTAACTTTTAGGAAAAGGGAAAATGAGTGTACCTGGAATCCTACATTTAGAGTAGAACCCACTTGATGTCTTTCGCTATGGAATTCCTTCTCAACAACCTTCTGAAAGTCTTGTAGACAAAGAAATATGAAACTGCAAGAAATTAGTTATCCGCTAAATAAATAATTATAAACAATTTAGAATCCATGGTTGATTAAAAAAAACATAGATATTATATCATTAGAATCATAAATCATCACAGAATTATACGAGAATGAGATTTATTTCATTAATGATAGAAAAATGGGTTGGTTACAATCTGTAACCATTTCGATACCATCCTTGAACTAGGCTCCATGTTCCTCCAACCAAGGATTAAAATGTAAAGGAGTGCCTCCAACACTCTGCACTCAAGTAGGTCCAAGGAATACAAAAGTGTTCTTCCTGACACGATAAGGTGAATAAAAATTCTACAAACAATGGTTTCCAGACATAGGGGACAATATAAGACACTAGGGAAACATGGTACTTGTAGGATAGTCTTCGAAAGGATAACATAATGGTGCATTTCTTAGCCATGTTTTTCCTTAACCCCAAGGCTCTCTTTTATACACCATTTTGATGGTTGGAGTTATTATGTACGAGATTTAGGAAGTTATGGAGAAAAATATCCCATAAACTCCACCTAAAATTCCAGGATTATATTTTTTGAGCCAAAATTAACATGCATGTCGATTTCTAACATGGAACCTGCATATTGACGCAGACTAAGCCTCCTCCTCAGCCAGAGTCTCTGCGCTGACCTCCCGGTCTTAACCGATCGTTCTAATTTCACCTTCAAGACGGAGTGGCTCTTTCAATTCCTTACTGGAATATCTGTTAAAAACCTGGTCCACAGGTCCTTCCTTTTCCCCTGTCATGGCTTCTGCACATACCTGATCTGTCCCCGACAGAAATTTTGGGTTTCAAGGTTTTTTGATTCCCATTGTCGAGAACCTCAGTCTTCTCGATCTTCTGATCTCCGATATACCGATTTGCCGAAACGACTTTTAACTTCACTTATCCCCCTGGGCTATACCTTTGGTCCACATGACCTTCCCTTATATGACTGCAGTCCTTTTCGGGTTTTCGCGACTCAAGCGCCCAACCTCTTGGTCTCTCGACTCCTGAAGTGTCGATTCCCGAAGTGCCGAAATGACCTTGCCTTTCGGTATTTTTCCTGAAACCCTAGATTGTTTCCACGCATCCCCTCAAGATGGACGGTCCTCGTCTCTTCACAATTTCAGGAAATCAAATGACTATGGGTTCTGTTTGCACTCTATTCGTCACTTGATGAGAAAAATGTGAGTACTTACATGCCCAGTTGGGCTCTGCTAGGCATGACAACTGTAAGGTAAAGGTTAGAAAAAGAAAACTACAAAGTTAGAAACAAGAATTAAACAAAAACCAAATGAAACTATGAGCATATAAAGAAATGAAAAACAAATGTAAATGGACCAATATCACTAATGTATAAGCTGATCTTATTGATGAAATCCAAAGACACACAATGGAGAAAGAGGACTTGGGTCCCTTCCCTCTCCAATGGAAGGCTCTTGAGGCCCTCAACTGATTGCTCTCCTTACAATGAAAGATGAAGAATGTAGGTGAAAGAACTCCAAGCTTGTCCACTCTAGTGAGAGGTGGAAAGCCTATGAAATGGTGTTGATTATGTCTTTTACCAAAGAATGAGTCTCTAGCAATCTCAACAGCATAACAATACAAAGAATTCCTTGAGAAAATGGTGGTCATCCATGGCTTTTTATAGCCAAGCATTGGGTTATTATGCAACCTCTTTTGAATGTGAAGAGGGGCTCTTTAGGGCACAATTAGGTCTTTGACCAGCCCCCCCACGCGGATTGAGCTCGGATTTGGTGTCAAATCAACTTGGGAGCCGATCCATTAGTGGTTGGGAGGCCGACCAGTTTAATAAATGCACCGTTTAGCAGGCGCGCGGGTTTTTCGCCGAACAGTCGTGCATCGTGCGTTGAAGCGCGCATTGTACGTTGCTATTACGCGCATATGCGCGCGCACTTGGGTTTTGTAAAGAGCCCTTCAATTTTTGGGTCATTTGTATAGTTTTTTTACCCTTTTGTAATGCTGAGGAATTAATCTTGTGCCATGAATGACTTTTTCCTGTTTTTATGATGCGGAGTTCTTGTCGCACTGTGCGGACGAAATTTCAGTGATAACAGGTTCTTTCCCTCGGAACTCCTGAAGTTCTGATATCTGACCTACTATATGATGAAATGACATCAGCTGGCCCCACAATGGAGCTTTCCACCTTGTCGGGATTTCAGACTTCGCGTTTTCGAAATGTGCATGCTTCTTGTCTCTAGGATTCGTGAAATGCCAAACCCCGATAAGCCGATGGACTTTTCTATCGTGATTTTCCCCAAACTCAAGGATTTCTGCCATGCGTCCTCCTATGATGGACAGTCCTCAATCATTTCACGATTTCGTGATTTCAAATTCTCTGGATGTCTCATCTTCAGGATTCACGAAATGTTGAATCCCGATATGCCGATGGCTCCCAATATCCACCATGTGTCCCAACCGATGGACAACTCAGATCTGTTTTAGGGTTTTCATCATGGAGTGAACCGATCTCCTGCCCTCGAGACTTCTAATATCCCGAATTCTGAAGTCCCGATATCCCGACGCCTTTCGAGAATTCTGCTCTGCTTGCGAGGGTTTAAACCCCGTGCAACTCCTATCATATCCTACAAATGACGGGTATCTAAGTGAGGGCAGATGGCTCATGATCTCCTGAGATGGAAACTGGGGAAACAGTTGTAACCCCCTTGCTTCTCTATCAGATCGGATGGCTAGCGGGACTTCACAAATTCTCTACGGAGATTTCAACCATTCGTCTCTTCCCTTGAGAACCTCCATGAAATTTAAATAAAATATTTCTCTGCGTGGAACTTGTCCCCCTGCAACACGATGTCACTGCACCTCCTTTCAATTCTTCAAGGCACTTAACCTCTTGCTCCCCTTCGACAACTTCAAAGGTTTGAACCCTTTTGAGGGTTTTCCCGACTTCAAGTCTTTTAGAAAAACTCCTGCTAGCACTCCTTGTGACAGACCTTCAAACACTTTCAAGTGTTGAACTCCTTTCAACTCTGCGCACTCCCCGCAACAACAGTCTCTCAACAATTCATTCAGGTTACAAACCCCTGAAGCTTCACTCGGCCTGTGCACACTTTGCATGGCTCCTGTGCCTAACTTCACCTTTGAGGAAATGAGGACAAAAGCTATCCTATCTGAGCTTTCAGAGACAAACCTCTGAACCCTTTGTCAACGCACTCCTTACAGGAACTCTCGCTCAGACAGAGAAACAATTGAAACTCATTTCCTAACTCTTTCTCTCTCAGACTTCAAACATAATCCTGAAATCATTCATACACAACATAGAAAGCAAATGTATAACAGAAAGAGTAAAACCATGAACATACCATTCAACATACACATATAAGAAACAAATACAATGGCATGAATCTGAATTAAGACTTCTTCTATTAACTCAAATCTCTATACATGGGTGTTTTTCAAACACAGGTTTCCTGTTCCAGCTCTATATGCTCTTTTTTTTGGTAATGCTCTTCACCATCATACAATTACACAATGAGGGTGTCTATATCCCATTTCCATCTCTCATTCTAAACTGTCTAATTCACTCATTAAATTCTATCTACTTGCATTAACTATCATAAATGCCTTTCCACCTACTAAGGACGAGAGTGGATCGCTCAAGGTCCGTTTACATTTTACAAGTATGCCTCCACTTGATGGCTTCATAAATGTTTCAAGACATTTTCAAAATTTATGTTGGGCACCTTTCCAGCTATCTTTTGTCTCCACGCTGGCTCTCTTGAGATGCTCCTGCATCACATATGTACGAGAGTTTCTTTAAGGAACATTTCATACACTTTGACAAATGGGATTTTTGAATAAGTTTTTGAGGAGGAAAAAGGGTATTTAAGTCCTACTACCAGGGAAAGGGATGTAACATAAGCCAATGAGTCATCATGTGCATGTATAGAGGAAAATTATGTTATAACAAAACGTGTGGATTTGAATCAACTGATGGGCATACCAAGTGACCCATTGAGGGTTGGCTCAAGTGGAAGACCAATACATGCAAGGGTCATCTTGGGTGGAAGAACAAGAGATGTGACGGCCGACTTGGGAATAATTCCAAGAGTTGCAATTGTTCATGGGATGAATGGTCACATATATATAAATATTTTTACTTCATTGGAGATGGAAGATGGATCATCAAACTAAAACTTGGAAAACAAGGATATTTGAGGAAAACTTAGGAAGATGGGTTGAGCTTCCCCAAGGAGCCAAGTTACCCCTATCTTGGATGAGTTGTGCTACCTTTAGGAGTTTGCGATAAGGTACAATATACATGGGAGATTTTCTTTGGGATGATTTCACATAACATATTGAATTCAAGTTTTCATGACGTGTGATGGTGATTCAAATAGTTAGCATAGGGGAGAGTCATATGTATAACATGTTGTCATAGAAGAGGTTCAAGTAGGTTGAGGTGCATCATGAATCAAAATGGAAAATCTAAAATGTGGATTGCTTCAAGAAAGAAGGATCGATTAGACAAAATTGCATGGGTATACATTGTATTGGGGTTGGGTAGGTTGCCACAAGACAAGATGCACTCTTGTATGTTATATGAGTCATGTGCTCCTTGTAAGCTATTGTACCAACACCTTGTATAATAAGTGTATGGGTGTTAGGAAGCTTTTGTGTCACCCAAAATATCTTTGTGTATCTTATCTTGTATGGATGCATGCATGTTTCATGGTTGTGTAAATGAATAAGTATAAGATGTTTTAATTGTATAAGAGTGTATGAGTTGTTAAATATGGGTAGGTTGGGCACTAATCTTGGTTGTTGAGATTTGAGTGAGTAGAAACAACTTATCGATCACTTGGTATATAGTATGAGTATGTTCCAAGTGAAGAGGTTTAATTTGAGTGAAGTAGACTTGGGTTTGTTTGGCCACTAGGTTTGAAATATCATGGTATCGCATACCCTAAGGAGTGTACAAAGACTCAAGGTGTTAGGGAAGTATTTTTTGGGGTCATGATAGATGGTATTAGAGAAAATTTTTTGTCATATACTTAAAGGAGGTCAGGATGGTCCCACTCTATCAATATATATTTTATCCAAGCATCACCAAAAACTTCATTTGATTTGAGCTGGGTTGCTGGGAAAGTTTGACATTGACCGTAACCTTGGAACAAGGTAACTCTTTGCACAGTCAGTTGAGTGAGTTATCAACAATATGTCTTGAAAATGGGGTGAAGTGGAGATGGAACCTTGGTTGCAAAGAAAATTGAGGATGAGGATTGGAGGAATGGTGTAAGGAAGGTGGGTCATATACATCGAGAGAATAATACTTAGATAGAGTTTTTAATATTGCAGAGGTGAGTTATAAACGTGGCATGGGATGTTCGAGCACACTTCACTGAGACATGTATTTTATGAGATTCACCAAGTGTGTATATTGATTCATATTGTTGCACAACTTGAAATGTGGAAGAATTTGGAGAAGTTGGTCTTGCAACAATGGGTCAATTTTACTAATTTTGCAGTGAGGGCTTGGTGTCTTTGTGATGACTATGGTTCAATGGAATATGGGGTGAATTGAATGTATCACATGTTCATCACTTAGATGATTTTTGAGGTGATATGGAGATGGAATTAATCATGATCTGCAACACGGAGAGATGACACAATATTTTTTGATGTTAGGTTATTTGGGGCAAGTCACATGACCATGAAAATATGAATACTTGATCCATGGATGTAGCGAAAATTTGTTGGAATTATTTTCATTGATGTCAAAGGATTAATTTTGTCACTAATGCCATATTAAGACATTATATTACACACAACATTTCCAAGATATGTGTGTGTGTGTGTGTTCTTACAAGTATATTAAAAAAGGGGTGCATGTGAGAAAATAAAAAAATGAAATGGTGGTTTCAAACCCATGGGTTTGGGTATTTTTCCCATGGTATTTGAAAAAGTAAAATAAAAAAGGGGAATCAATTATTTGATTAATGGAAATGTCCCTTCATGAAGGGTTATGAAAAATTATAAATACAAAAAATCTCGGGAGAAAGTGTGTGTGTAAAAAATGGATGAGCAAAGATTTATTATCATTCCAATAGGGAAGAGTTGTGAAATCAGTTTAAGGTCATCTTGGAATTTTCATAAAAACTTGTTTTCTGGGACATTGAAGAACTTGAAAATTTGAAGAGACTAAGGAAAAATCTTGGTGTACATGTGGTAAAACTTTCATATTCTGGTTTTATATATTTCAAAGATATTCCCTATGGAAGTTAGGGTTCCTGAATGCTTTTGAAATCATTTTTCAAACTTGTCATCTTAACACTTTCACGATAACTTGTTTTTTTAGATGTTTTAAACCTTGAAATTTTGCATAGATGGAGGAGAGATATTTGGGTACATGTGGAAAAAATTTCATATTTTTTTGCATTATAATTTCGAAGATATGCCTGATTAGCACTGTGACTTTTGTAGTTAGAGTCAGTCCTAGATGAGTCATAGTTAGTACATCAAATTTTATAAAGTGAGTGACCAAATAAAGAATGGTTCGAAATTATCGAGTATTGGGTTTGACCATAAGTTGGTTAAAGGGGTGTAAGTTTTGTCACATTTAAATCGTAAAGGTCCACTTCCCTAAGTCTTGAGTCATGTCAAAAAAGTGGAAATTATGTACCAAAATCGAGTCAAGTGGTTGGGATAAAGGTCATGAAGAAATATATTATGAGTATCATTCCTTAATCATGAATTCAGGAAAGTAAAAAATCATGGAACTTCTATAATTTGTACTTTTCACAATTCAAAAGTGTACCTGCTGCACGAGTTTGCTGCGCAAATATTCAAACTACTTTTGAACTTCTCGTCTCCATGGATTTGCTATCCTTTTCCATTATTTCATTCTATATCCATTCAAGAAACAATATTGGTCACCCTTCATGCCTCTCCTTCACTTTAGGAGTTTGTGCATCATCCTTAGTTTTTTCAACAAGCTCTAGAGCCCTTCGCCGTGTAAAAGTAATTTCTTGCCAGTCATTACGTAAGTCGGTTGTTTTGATTTTTGTTGCGTCTCCTCCATTGTTTTCATCCATTGCTTAAAGTATTTTGGAGATCATTACAAACTATATTTTTGGACGAGTTCCTTCTTAATTTCTTACTGACACGTTGAGTTTTCCATTACGTCGAAATTTTTCGTCACAATTTCCTAATGCGCCAAGTCTCGCATTGTTGTTTTTTACCATGTCAAGTTTGGCCACTACGCCAAATTTTTCCGTTGCACTTTACTTTCACGCCGAGTTTTCCCACTGCGTTGAATTACTCTATCGCGCTTTACTGTCACATGATAATTCTCTATTACTAATTTGTTTGATGCACAAATATTCATGTTGCTACCTTTTCTTGCAGTTTATGCAAAGTTCAACATTCTTATTTTCCACACAAATAAGGTATTACAATTCATTATTGCATGCATGAAATTAATATATACTAGCATCATGGAAACTTCCCATAGCAAGAGAAAATAATGTAAATTGGCTTAAAAAACAGCTCGGAGAGGCCCAATATGTATTCATTGATATTAGGGAGGAAAAGAGGATGTCAGAGGAGAAAATCATGGAACAATTCAAAGAGTGTAGACCAGTTATTGATAATGCATGTGTAGCTCTCTCTAGTGCTCAATAAAAAATGAAAAATAAATGCGATTTTGTTGAGACAAGTGAAGAGTTTGAACAAACATAACTTTTCTTTTAGAAAAATAGTTAGCGATTTAAGGTTATAGGTGAAATTGGAGGCAGAAGATAAGGACGAGATAAATCCCCTAATTGGAGTTGCAGAAGTATGAGTAAGGGAGATCCATTTTTTTCTTTTTGGGTCATGGCATGGAATTGTTCTCCATACTTAGAAGAAAATTTTGATTTACCACAACTAGATGGTCGAATCTTACTCATGAACAAATGATTGAAACACATATGTCGGTTATGATATGATTGGGTGCAGTCAGGATTCTATTTTTAGTATTTTTTTTTGAAGAGGTTGTCCATGGGGAGAGTAACGGAATCGAGGATTCTAAGGGGAAGTAGTTCGAACCTAGCATCCCAAGAGGCTTATTTTTCTATATATTTGATCTTTTTGATGTAAGCTAGGTTAGAAAAAAAGTGTATACAGGGCACTCTTGAATGTAACTTTATGAATTTGATGGAAATATATATGCAGAGGTCCTGAATATTTCGATGAAAATATTCTAGTGTTGGTGGTTATGTATTGTGATCCTATCTTCGTATGTACTTATTATTTCCTGCAAATTCATGTTTCTTTCATTCGTTTAAATTGGAAATATTTAAAGGGTTTAAAATTCATCTCGTGGTGCTTTAGACTCAACCATTTAAACTTTGTGTTTTCTTGTAAGTTAGGTCAGAATTCACTTCTAATGGTGCTCTGATTTTCTTTATGTTTCTCCTTTATTTCTCAATACACAACGATATTGAAACTAAAATACCATTACTTATTTATCCTTTGTCCTCTCAAAGCTTCCCCTAACAGTCATTGATTTCTCTTGTTTTTAGGGGGTTAACTCCATATCCCAAAAATTACTATACCTCCTTGCCAACGAAACTAGAAAAAACTTTCTCAAGCATCTAAATCTAGTCGTTAGTCCAAAGTTATTATCTATCAGAGAATAGCTCTCAGAGAGAGCCCTCTCTAGATTGGAAATGATAGTTTCCAGTCTTAAAGTTGGTTTGTAGGTTAACTTGGTAGATTGTTTTCTTCATCCCAACAATTTACCAAGTTCTAACATTTTGGCATCGTTTCCAGGGAAGGAATTAAAAACTTTCCCTAGGAAAAAATGACTAAAGTTTTAGATTTGATTCATGAGGGTAACAGTGAATCAGATACCTATATTGGATGAAACTTATTTTACCTTGGAAACTTCATTGAATAAGATCAATATCTTAAAGTAGTTTGAATTAGAAATCCTATCTCCTAAGAAAGCTTACACTAGAGCGAACCCTGATCTAGATCCTGCAACATCTGTGTCTGAGCTTGAAACAATTCTACACAAAAGAAAGAAAAAGATAATAGAATCGATGTATTACCTGGAAAAGAACCTATCTTTACCTAAAGATGGGGTAAAATTCATTGATGACCTTGAATTCGATTTATTATTTGAACAAAACCTGTTCATATCTAGATCAAAATCTTATTTGAATGAAAACATCTTCAATGAGAAAAAGTTCCAATCTTTGATACCAACCACCCCCCCTAAAGCTGTTGTAATTTCCACTCAAACTGTTCATCTAGTTCAAACTCCTCCTAAATTCATGGCCACCAAATTCTCTCCTCTTGCCTTGCCTGCCCAATTACATGATTTACCTCAGAATTATAATAAGATGGTTAAATTATATGATGTTGAAAGGAATGTTTCGGCTAAAAAACACTTCGATTGGTTTAATGAATTTGTCAACCTAGAAGAGGTAGATTATGAGGATGAAAAAATGATATTGTTTGCACAAAGTCTCCCAGGTGAGGTCAGAAAATGACTCAAAGCTCTTCCAACAACGAGTATCCCTAATTTTGCAGCTTTTGAAACACATTTTCTTGCCAAGTGGGGTGATAAAAGGAATCCTCTTTAGTTACTAACTTAGTAAAATAATATAAAAAGATAACCAAATGAAACTCTATTTATGAAAGTTTATAATTTGATTCCAATAGAAGTCATTCCTCCTCCCAGAGCTACCCAACTTCTATATGTTGATTCTTTTGACAATGTCTTTTCCTTGTTGTTAAGAGAAATAAGATCCAATACATTAGATGATATGATGGGTGATGCAATTTAAGTAGAGGTAAATTTTATGGCATCAGGGAAGATCAAACATAATCTTGACAGAAGTGTGAAGAAGGTCCAAGGGGAAGCACAACCCTCTAGTACATCTCAATCATCAGACGAGAAATTTGATTTGATGATGAATACTATGGAAATACTCATGGAAATGATATCCGTGGAAAATAATTCTGCCATTAGGGATCAAATTGATTTTCACCCCATAAATCAAAATTTTAGAAGAGCCCTAGTTCTGTAAATCAGGAAAAGAGACCGGAGGGATCAAGGTGATAAAAAAATAAAGCCTCCTTTCCAAAACAACTATGCAAACAAAGATTTTGATCAAATAATCGATGACGATATGCATTGTTGTGACGATACAGAAACAAACGTGTTGTTAACCAAAGGAGAACATGATCAATTTATGGATGCAAATGATAAGTTTATGCAGGAAAATGATGATATGTTTGCATCAGAAACATAATAGTTTAGGAAAGGATACCGTAATGATATTATGCATCTTCAGAAGTAGTATAACCTCAGAAGTAGAAAGGCGCCTGCAAATATTCCAAAGGCAAATCCTACAAGGGAACTTCAAATAAATACACATTTTTCAAGCCAACCGAAGAAAGATAATTTAGTGAAGTATATAATAAAGAAAAGAAAATCAAAATAAGAACCCCCAAATAAAATACTTGAGGCAAGAAAGGAAACGATTATCAAAGAGGTAGAAAAAGATCTGTCTCCTTTTAATTTTGAAAGTGAAATGGCTAAAATAAAATTTTATGTTATGTTTAATGAGCTGATCAAGAATGGAGAATATGGAAATCAGATCATTAAAATGCTAAAAATGGAAGAAGCCCCTGACACCTTGAACATACAAGATGATCACCCTGCTATCTTGTTTGGCCCGCATGTGGAAGAGAGTGGTGATGTTAATGATGTTCCTCCTTTCTATGTTAGCCATAAAATTCATGACATGACCTTACATAATCTCATGTTAGATTTATTAGCATCACATAATTTGATGCACAAGGTAGTCATGGATGAGTTGGGCCTAGACATTAAAATACCTTATAAGGATATTTTCTCTTTTGACTCAAGGAATGTGAAATTTTTAGGTGTAATCAAAGATTTGGTTGTATCATTGTCTCAAATACCATCAAAAAATCTGATGATGGATGTGGTGGTTGATGACATCCCTCCGAATTTTGGCATGTTGTTATCTAGATCTTGGGCTGAAAAGTTGAAAGGAACTTTGCAAATGGACATGTCATATGCTACTATCCCTATTATTGGCCAAGAAAGGAGGTTGTACAAAGAAGTGTTTCTCAAGTACATGATGAGTATAAAAAAACAACCGAATAATCATCCTATTTACTCTGTTGATACTGAAGTTGGTTCCTATATTTTCTATAATAACTTGAGTTTTGAAGAGGGGGATCCAACAATTGTCATGGCTATCAAAGACAAAACTGAGCATCAAATAGAGGAAATTATAAATCGACAAAACAATGCAGAGGATGAAATGTGGAATATGAGTTTTGATGGAGCTTCTAACAGGGAAGGAGTTGGATTTGTTGTGTGGATTAAACCTCCCAAGATGGGTACAAAAATCTGTTCTTACAACCCCACTTTTGATTGTACAAATAAGATGGTTGGATATGAGGCACTTATTTTGGGATTGAATACTTTAAAATAATTGGTTGCTAGAAGGATAGCTACACATGGGGATTTTGATCTTTTCATTAACCAGGTAAAGGGTATATATCAGTCCAAGCATCCTATATTGAGAGAATGTAGGAATTTAGTGCTTGATCTTCTTGAAGAGTTTTCATAATACAATTTGTCAGTGATTCCTAGGGCGAAAAATCAAATTTCAGATGCTTTGGCTAGTTCATCTTTAGTTTTCAAAAGTCCAATTTTTCGTGATAAAAAGTATGAAATTGAATTCAAACATAGGCCAGTAGTACCTAATAACATTAAATATTGGAAAGTATTTGAAGACAACAAATAGGTAGAAATATTCCTTTAGATGAGTGATGAATTTGCTAATTTAAATATTGAAGATGAGTGTTGTTGTGATGTGAATGAAGACGCAAATGTGTTCAACAATAATGACCTTTTTCATAATTATATTGTTGGAAGAGATATGGTGCAGATGAAAAATAAATTTATTCCCAAAGGCTTGGTGCCATTGGAAAAGTTTTTTGACAACAATGATGTAGCCGAAAATCCTAAAATCACTACAAACGATGAGGATATAGAAGATTTCATCATTGGGACTCATGAATATCCAAAGATATTCAAACTGTAAAAAATGATCAATCCAGAAATCAAACATAGGTATATCAGCGTTATGAAGGACTTCCCTGATGTCATTGCATGGATTTATGAAGATTTAAAGGTCTGTGATACTAAGGTAATCCAACATGTAATTCCCATCAAGGATGATCATAAACCTTTCAAGAAAAATTTGAGAAGAATCAACCTTTTTCTATTTCCATTGATTGAAAAAGAGATAAGGAAATTTTTTGATGCCAAGATTATTGTTTCCTTAAGATTTTCCAAGTGGGTGGATAACCTAGTTCTTGTCAGGAAGAAAAGTGGTGAGATAAGATTATGTGTAGATTTTCAGAATCTAAACAAGGTGTCTCTCAAAGACAATTATCCACTTCCTAAGATGGATTAAATCTTGCAGAAGGTGGTGGGATCTCAGAAGATATCAATGCTTGATGGTTTTTCTGGATACAACCAGATTATGGTGTGTCCAGATGACCAAGAGAAGACAACTTTTACAACACCTTGGGGCACTTTCATGTATGAAAAAATGACTTTCGGGCTTAAATGCTGGAGAAAATTTCCAAAGGGCCATGGACATAGCCTTTGTTGATGAAAAGGATAAGTTTATTGTGATTTAATTGGATGATATCACTTTATTTTCAGATTCCGATGATCAACATCTCGAACATCTAAGAAATGTTTTCCAGAAGTGTAGAAAGTTTGGCATCTTGTTAATTCCAAAAAAATAAAACTTTGGAATGAAAGAAGGAAAATTGCTTGGACACATCATTTCAAAAGAAGGAATAAAAATAGACCCTAGCAAAGTGGAAGCGATTCTAAAGATTGACAAGAGGTACAATATTTCCTAGGAAAAGTAAATATTTTGAGGAGGTTCATTCCCAACTTGGCTAAGATCATAAAGCATATCAAAAATATGCTCAGGAAAGGAAATGAAATAAAATGGACTCATGAAGCTAGGAATTATTTTGAATATATCAAAGTGGCACTGACCAAAACTCTATTGTTAGCCAGCCCAAATTTGGCAAAAGATTTTATCTTGTTTTCCTTTGCCTCAGAACACACCATTGTTGGTGTTTTGTTGCAAAAAAATGATCAGAACTTTGAAAGACCCATATATTATTGTAGAAGGAAATTGAGAGACTCCCCACTAAGGTATGAAATCATGGAAAACAAGCATATTCCTTGGTGAATGCCCTTAAAGAATTCAGAAATTATATTTTACATTCTCATGTCATTGCTTATGTGCCTATCAATTATGTAAAAGATATTTTGACTCAGCCTGATCCTGAAGGGATAAGGGGAAAATGGATAGAACTAATGTTGGAGTATGACATCGAAATCAAGCCTACAAAGTTGATTAAGGTTCAAGGGATTGAAACATTAATGGCGCAGTCAAATTGTGATGTTTTGGGAATCAATTTCATTGTTGATTTGTCAGGAAATTAAGAAGAAGTAGCAGTCCCATAGATATCCTAGAAGTTCCTTGATTCTCCTTGGTATGATAATTTTATTTACATATTAAGAAACTTACAAGGTTCTCTGGAATTGATCAAAACCAAATGCATATTTTTGAAGTTGAAAGAAGCAAAGTTTTGCATTCTGGATAATTCTCTGGATTGGAAAGATCCAGGTGGGATCTTACTAAATTGTTTGTTGGGGGAAGAAATGAAAAATGCTATTAAATATTTTCAAAAAGGTGACTCTAGGGGACATCATTATTGGAAGACCACCGCACACAAAATATCGAGGGTAGGGTTCTATTGGCCTAGTATTTTTTCTGATGTATACAAGGAAGTTTCTAGTTGCCATGAATTCCAAATCTTTGATGGAAAAAGACAGTTGCATCCCCTACCTTTAAAGAATATCTTTATTGAAGAACCATTCGTGCAATGGGGCCTTGATTTTATAGGAGAAATCCATCTTCCATCCTCAACTCAACATAGGTGGATACTGATAGCCATAGACTACTTCACCAAATGGATTAAAGCGATCCCCACAAGGAAATCTACTGATACTATCATCATTCAATTTTTAGAGAGTAATATTTTGTCTATATTTGGTTGTCTAGTCAAGATCATTACTGACAATTCAACGACATTCAAATCTAAGAAAATGGAGAAATTATGTAGTAAATATAACATAAATCTGGGCAATTCCACATCTTATTACCCATAGGGTAATGGGTTGGCTGAATCGTCTAACAAAAGATTGACCAACATTATTAAGAACCTTCTACAGGAAAAAAATAAATCTTGGCACAAAAATATCATCTATGCGTTATGGGATGACAGGATCACCACTAAAAGGTCTATTTCCGCATCACCTTTTCATATTGTATATGGTACAGAGGCAGTTTTTCCTACCTCATTAGGACTTCTAGTGAGGAGACTGCAGCAAGAGAAAGAAGTTGAACCAAATGATGCTCTAAGGAGAATAAACCAATTGGTCCGTGCACATCAAATGAGAGAACAATTCTTCAATAAATCACAGTTGCACCAAGATAAAATAAAAATAATTTTCGACAGACACACCAAAGAAGATGATTTCAAGGTGAATTATTTGGTACTAAAGTGGGATGCACAAAATGAAGACAGAGGGAGGCATGGGAAGTTTGATCATCTTTGGCTGGGACCATTCAAGATTGTTTCATACCATGGGAACAATGTCTATTTGCTGCAAGCGCTTAATGGAGATCTTCTTGGTGGGGGACCTATGAATGGCAAGTTTCTCAAACATTATCTTGTTTAGAAAAAAAATTCAGTCTCTTCATGTAATTGTAAATACCATTTTTATTTTTAGATAAAACATTTCAAATCAGTAATCAACGGAAAATTGAATCTTGAAGTGAAGGCCCTAAGTTTATGCTGAATTTAGTCATAGCTTTGTCAAGAGGGTCCTAAAATGATTTTGTTTTCTCATTTTAGAGTCTTTGTGTCAAATAAAGCCCAATGTTCAGGCACTTGGTCTACTGTTCTTTGATACATCACTGGGAGGATACCATCCCCATTGGAGCCAGTTGATAGCACCATGATTTTTGCAGTTAGAGCTACTCCTAGATGAGTCATAGTCAGTGCGTCAAAGTTTATAAGGTCAGTGAAAAAATAAAGAGTGGTTTGAAATTATCGAGTAATGGGTCTAGCCATAATTTGGTTAAAGGGGTGTAAGGTTTGACACATTTAAATCGTAAAGGTCCACTTCCCTAAGTCTCTAGTCATGTCGAAAAAGTGGAAATTATGTACCAAAATCGAGTCAAGTGGTTGGGATAAAGGTCATGACGAAAGATATTATGAGCATCATTCCCTAATCATGAAGTCAGGAAAGTAAACAATCGTGGCACTTCTATCAATCGTACTTTGCACATTCAAAAGTGTACTCATTCCATGAGTTTCCAGCACAAATATTCAACCTGCTTTCGAACTTCTCATCGCCATGGATTTACTATCCTTTTCCATGATTTCATTCTGTATCCGTTCAAGAAAAAATATTGGTCACCCTTCATGCCTCTCCTTCACTTTCAGAGTTTCGGCATCATCCATAGTTTTTTCAGCAAGCTATGGAGCCCTTCGTTGCGTAAAATTTATTTGCTTCCAGTCGTTATGTAAGTTTGTTGTTTTTATTTTTGTTGTGTCTCCTCCATTTTTTTCAGCCATTGCTTAAAGTATTTTGGAGCTCGCTACAAACTAGTTTTTTTGATGAGTTATTTGTTCTCACAATCAACCCTCTTCCTTCTAAATTTTGTAATGTTGCATCGAGTTTTCCACTGCACAAAAATATTTTTTTACAATTTCCCTACCACACCAAGTATCCCATTGTTGTTTGCTACTGCGTCGAGTTTCCCCACTGTGCCGAATTTTTCCGTCTCACTTTACTGCCGTGCTGATTTTTCCCTTTGCATCGAATTCCTCTGTCACGCTTTACTGTCGTGCCATAATTCTCTATTACTAATTTTGTTTCCGCACAAAGATTCATTTTGCTACCTTTTCTTGTAGTTTCTGCAAATTTCATCATTCTTATTTTCCGCGCAGAGAGGGTATTAAAATTCATTACTATGTGTGTGGAATTAATATATACCAACATCATGGAAACTTCCCACAACAAGAGAAAAGAATGTAAATTGGCTTAAAAAACAACATAGAGAGGCCCAAGATGTAATCATTGAGCTTAGGGAGGAAAATAGGACGTCAAAGAAAAAAATCATGGAACATTTCAAAGACTGAAGACCAACTATTGATAATGCATGTGCAACTCTGTTAAGAACCAAACATCAATATAGCATATAAAAACCTCAGGAAAAGTACTCAACGCCTTGAAAAAGAGATAATTTCAAATAATAAGCCTCTTCGAGGGGGAAACCTCCTTTTACCCCACTTAAATGTTCAAGTACAAGATGA
>ML784533.1:1236984-1308588 GCA_009831015.1 Picea engelmannii
TTTGGATACTCTAGGAAGAAGTTATGATTGTTTTACCTGGAACACCTTCTTGAGACTAGTCAATAGGGCTAGTCAGATACCCTATCTTACACAGGGTGTATCTACAAATTTAAGATGAACCAGAAGCTGAAATTTTTACCACAAATAAAATACTAATTTCTGTAAATGTCCTCAAGAGTTCAGGGTCTAAAACGTTACATTAAAGGTTTTATAGCGAAAATTCAACAATGACTCATTTCAGGATGATTCCAAAACCCTATCTTGTACAGGATGTATCTCCGAAAGTATAAGGCCTCAGGAGCTGAATTTTGAACCCAACGTACCTTGATCTTTCTTCTAAATACCCTTCAAGCCGTTCCTTCTGAAATGTTGTAGAAAAAACGTTATAGCGAAAATTCCACGGTGTCTCAGATGTAGCAGCGAAACCCCAAGACCTTGAGCTCTGATACCATATGTTAAGAACCAAACATCAATATAGCATATAAAAACCTCAGGAAAAGTAATCAACGCCTTGAAAAATAGATAATTTCAGATAATAAGCCTCTTCGAGGGGGCAACCTCCTTTTACCCCACTTAAATGTTCAAGTACAAGATGATTCAAAATGAAAATGTCTCCTTGGTATATATAGGAGACTAGGAGGTATAATTACAAATAATGGCTTAAAGCCGACATAATTAAAATAACATTACTAATCTAAATTACAACTAATGGCCTAAATCCGACATAAATAAAATAGCATTCCTAATCTAATATGCCCTAATTAAGGGGTAATGAGCCAATATTAGGGCTTAACAAACTCTCTCTGGTGCTCCATCAAAACTGAAAACAAATGCAGTTTTGTTGAGACAGCTGAAGATTTTGAACAAATGAAACTTGTCTTTAAGAAAAATAGTCAGAGATTTAATGTTACAGGCAAAGTTGGTGGTAGAAGACAAGGACGAGCTAAATCCCTTAATTGGAGTTGCGAAAGTATGAGTAAGGGAGCTCCATTTTTGTCTTTTTGGGTCATGGCATGGAATCTTTCTCCATACATAGCCTGCTTTCTTACGTTAACAAGAATTCAGACATAACACTTGCGCAATGAATATTAGTTGCACAAATGTTGTAAGATTACCTCATGAGAATGGAAGGTATTAATGAAACACATGCAAGTTTTGAAGGAGATGCATGGTCCCCAACAGTTGCTGCCACTTGGAGTTGCGCGAGCGACCAAAAATGGAAATCCACTACACAAACGCACCATGCGCACACTATATCCAGTAATCACGCAGAAGCAACGAGATTCTGCTATACAAAGGTGACAGAGTTTCCAACAGTATGCATGATTACTCGAGAACCCCTTAGAAGAAAGAGATGATTTATCACAACCATATGGTCAAATATTACTCATGAAAAAATGATTTAAATGAATATGTCAGTTATGTTATGATTGGGCATAGACGGGTTTCTATTTTTAGTAAATTTTTTTGAAGAGGTTGTCTTGGGGGAGAGTAACCAAATATAGGGTTCTAGGGGGAAGTAGTTCAAACCTAGCAACCTAGGAGGGTTTAGTTTTCTATATATTGGATTTTTTTTATGTAAGCCAGGTTGGAAAAAAGTGTAGGCAGGGCACTCTTGAATGTAACTTTCTGAATCTAATGGAAATATAAATGTAGAGGTCCTGAATCTTTCAATGAAAATATTTTAGTGGTGTTGGTTTGATGTATTGTGATCCTATCGTCGTATGTACTTCTTGTTTCCTGCAAATTCATGTTGGTTTCATTCGTTTAAATTGCAAATATTTAAAGGGTTTAAAATTCATCTCATGGTGCTTTAGACTCAACCATTTAAACTTTGTTTTTTCTTCTAAGTTAGGTCAAAATTCATCTCTAATGGTGCTATGATTTTCTTTATGTTTCTCCTTTCTTTCAACATACACAACAATATTGAAACTGAAAGACTATTACCTATTTATCCTTTTTCCTCTCAAATATTCCCCTACCAGTCATTGATTTCTCTTGTTTTCAGGGGGTTAACTCCATAGCGCAAAAAGTACTATACCGCCTTTCCAATGAAACTAGAAAAAACTTTCTCAAGCATCTAAATCTAGTCGTCAATCCAAAGTTATTATCCATCAGAGACTAGGTCTCTGAGAGAGCCCTCTCTAGATTGGGAAGGATAGTTTCCAGTCTTAAAGTTGGTTTGTAGGTTAACTTGGTAGATCATTTTCTTCAGCCCAACAATTTACCAAGTGCTAACATGCCCTATGGAATTCAGGGTTCCTAAATTCTCCTAAAATCTGTTTCAAATAGGTCAGTTTGGAATTTTCACTATAACGTATTTTCTGGTACTCTTCAGACTATGAATTTTTTATAAGGTATAGGATACATAAATAAGTACCTGAGTTAAAAATTTTATATGTTGGTTTTATTTACTTTCTGATATATAATCTGTGAACATTATGGTTTCTAAATTGTCTTGAGATCAATTTCAAACAATTCAGTTTGGAATTTCCACTATAACTTCTTTTCTAGGACTCTTGAGTCTGTGAAATTTTTACAAAACTGAGGAGACATATAGAAGTACCTCGGGTAAAAAAATCATATTTTATTTGTCATACTTTTGGATATGTGCTATGTGGATTTTATGTTTTTTGAATGGTCCTGAGATTAGTTTCAAATAGGTTATCTTGAAATTTTCACTATAACTGCATTTCTGGGACTCTTTAGACTGTGAAACTTTCAGAGAATAGAGGACACATATAAAACTAAATCAAGTAAAAATTTATAAATCATATTTGTAATTGGATATGTGGCATGTTGTACAAGTTTGTTCTTGGGAAGATGCCCAAAACAACAAACTTTGGGAAAGTTACTATTTGGAAGTTCACATTTTGGTCAGACCTAGTAAAGGAAGAAGTAGTGAGCATACCTGGTGAAGGAAAAGGTAGTGAGTATACATGATGAAGGAAGAAGAAATGACCGGACCTATTTAAAGAAAATGTAGCAATCATACTCAGTGAAGGTTGTTGTAGCTCACAAAAAGATAATGGTGTATCTTTATAAGTTGGTGCTTAGAGGTGTGGATTGTTGTCTCTAGTAGATTGGTGTTTATGAATATCTGTAAGAGTAGGTTGGTGCCACTAAAACAAAGAGATTGATTTCTCTTTCTAATTTGGAGTTTAGTGATGGGTATTGGTGTATATGAATATATATAAGAGTAGGTTGGCGCCTACCAGGATTTTTACTAGTGGGGATTGGCATCTCTTGTCGGTTGGTGGCTACAAATATTTGTAACCATAGGTTGGTTCCTATGTAGAATTATGAAGAAAATTTATGTGGTTTTCTCCCGATAGGGATTCCATGTAAATCTCAAGTTCCATCATCTACAGTTAATATATATCATATGTGATTTTTTTCTTATAGTTGATGAATGTTTGAAAAGGTAAAATGATTTCTTATACTCTTTCACTCCCCCTCTTAGTATAAGTGTGTACTCAAAAATTGGTTTCAGATTGGGTTCCTTCGGAACAATTATAACCATTGGAAGGTATATTTCAGGAGCACACATGGTTGGTCAAGAAGGTTTCTCCACAAACAAGTCTCCATTGTTTGATGGAACAAACTATCCCTTCTAGAACATAAGGATGTGAACCTATTTAATGGCTCTTGGTTTTGATATTTTTCAATCTTATGTGACTGGTTATAAGGATGCAACATCTCTACCAATGGATCAAGATGGAAATAATGTTAGTGAAAATAATGAAAAATCCATGAATGCCATCTTGTGCGGTCTATACAAATTTGAGTTTGTCAAGGTGATGTATTGTGAATCAACAAAACAAATTTGGGACAAGATTCAAAATATCTATAAAGGCGATGACAAGGTGAAAAAGGAAAATCTCCAAAATTATAGAAGATAGTTTGAGAGCCTGAAAATGAAAGACGGAGAAAAACTTGAAGCCTACCTTCTCTGTGTGGATGAATTTGTCAACACCATCACAAGACTTGGTGAAAAGGTTGAATAACTGATGATTGTACAAAAGATGTTAAGGTCACTCCCCTTAACATTGTATTCCTAATTTTCCATCATTGAAGAAATTAAGGATCTTGATTCATTAACAATGGTTGAATTCCATGGGATCCTCATGGAATATGAAATGAGGACATAGAAAGAAAATCCATCAAAGAAAGAAGAAGGATTCAAAGGATTAATGAAGACAAAGAAGAGAGAGTGTGAATCAAGTGACATCTACGACAATGAATTAGATGCAAAGGAAGAAACTTTTGTGAGAAAACTCAAAAAAAGATATGAAAAATACAAAGGTAAGTTTCCATTTAAATGCTTTAATTATGGAAAAATAGGACATTTTGATGCTAAGTGTCCATATGCGAAAAAATAAAGTAGTGATGATGAATAATATTATAACATTAAGAAAGAAAGAAAACCTCATCAAAAGCGTACACATGAAAAGAAGAAAATCTTCCATGAGAAAAAGAAAAGTCTTTAATCCAAAGAGGAAATTAGAGCAATGAAAGTATATCCCATAGTGAAAGAGATGAAAATATTTTCATAGCCATAGAATAAAATATTTATGAAGGAAAAGAGAAATAAATGATGGATTCATAAGAAGAATAAAATTTAAAAGAAGATGGGAAAATGACTCTTGAAGAAGAACTTGTGTGTTCCTTAAGAGAAACAAAGAATCTTAGGAAAAATAATTTGAAACAAAAGGTGCAGCTGCAAAAATATGAACAAGAGGATCGTGATTAAAAATCCAAAGTGTCACAAATCCTTGAATAAATAGAGAAAACTATTATCAACCTAAATATTCAACTAGAATATGAAAAAAGGATAGAAGAGGTGGTAAGAATCTAGAGGAACAAAAACAAAGAAAACTATGAAGAGATGGAATATGAAATTGTTTCCTTAAGAATGGAACTAGATAAAACAACTATTAAGTTGAATAGAAGCTTGAAGTTTGAAAATAGTATTGGAAATATTGATTAATTGGGTTTGCTTTCATTGGTGTCAACCCCTGAAGCAAGTTTGGTAAAAAATTCTGGTATCCCTAAAGAGTATGGTTAAGGGACTTCAATTTGATTGATGTATAATGGTATGAAGATTAATATATTTGTAGGTAAGAATATTCTAGATGGAAAGTACACGTCATGTCATTTCCGATGATATGTGGTACATCACATAGCTCCTCATTGTTAGAGAGTTATAGCCTTGCGAAGTTGGAGAACCCTGATGAGTTATCTAGAAGGTCAAAGAAGTCAAAATTATTCTAGAAGCTGCTAGAAGAAGTTGACTAGTCAAGTGAGTGAAACTAGGATTTAATCATGGGTTAAGTTATTGCAATAAGAAAATAATTCAAAATAAATTAGTTGCAACTAGAAGTGGAGAATTTACTATTTCACTACAACAGAATAGGAAATTAACACCTAAAATAGTGCCGAAATTTAGTGTATTTTACTCCATGAATCGGACACCTTTTCTGGCAAAACTGGGTGCAATATGGACTTTTTATAATCGTGCCAGATTTAGCGGCAGAATAAGTGCGAGATTTAGCACCAAGAACAACGTCGAAAAAATAATGCTAGGAATAGCACCAACATTAGCACCAGGAATAGCGCCAGGTTTATCACCAGGAATAGCACCAGAATTAGCACCAAGTTTAGCGCCAGGAATAGTACCATAATTAGCGCCAGTTTTAGTGCCAAGTGTTGCTTCTAGTTTTTCTTTTGGTATGCCTTCCAATTTTTCTTCCATTTTTGTGTCTGGTTTGGCTACCCATTTTACATCAAGTTTTGATTTTGATATGGATTCAAATTCTTATTCCAGTTTGGTGCTAGGAATAGCACCAGGTGTTGCTTCCAGGTTTTCTTCTAATATGCCTTCCAATTTGGCTTCCATTTTGGCTTCCAATTTTGCTTCTGATATGGATTCCAATATTTCTTCTAGTTTGGCTTCCAGTTTTACATCTAGTTTTTCTTCTAGTTTTGCCTCCCATTTTTCTTCTGGTTTGGTTTCCCATTTTGCTTCCAGTTTTTCTTCCAATTTGACTTCCATTGCTTCTTCCTTTTTTGCTTCAAAAAATGCTTATTGTTTTGCTCACAGTTATTAATTTAATATGTTTTATTTCAATTTAATTAGTTAAATATATCATGTCTCTTAAATAACTTATATGATTATACAATAAGTCATATAAATTATGATACGTAAATTGTATACCGAATTTCCCTTTATTAAATTATCGACCGCGGTAAGTAAACTTCGAGTTGTAACACAATATGAGTCAAGATAGAACATGAGCTAATTGTTTATGTATTCTTACCACTATGTTCTATGAATAAATTCTAGTACCAAAATGAGGTCTGGAAAGTGAATTGAACAAGCAAAAGAGTAATATATCCTAAGGATCGACACTATGCTTCAATTTGCAAATCTATTTTCAAAATATGATACAAATACTACAAGTAGACTAAGATTTGTTTGAAAAGTAAAATGCAAATTTATTCCAAAATTAAAAAGTAAAAATATGGAGCTATTATAATGATTCAAAATTATAAGCAATCTATGACTATGGAACTAAAATAAACTATCTTTTCTCAAAAGCAATTAGCTCTGTTTTAGAATAGATTTTTAAGATTGAGTTGTGAAATCAAAATTAATTCTACATTAAAGAAAATAAAAAAATTATCTAGATTAGACATTAATCTATGACAAAAAATACTCTCCTAATCTATTTCTGTCTACCTAATTCAAATTGAGGTGCTTATTATATTTTATTGTCTGCATTGGCAAATAATGTCACGATGACACCTAAGTATAATGGATAATTCAAATGGAATAAAATCAATATTGCTTCTACACATAGATGCAAAGTAGAAACAAAACAATTCACTAAAAACTTCACCATCGAAGAAATGTCAATACATTGGAAAACATGCTCTTTAAAATAATTTATATCTATACAATAATTACTCAAAAGGAACTTAGAGTTGGAAATTATGATGTCAAACTTGAACTTGAATTGTTTCAATAGAGATAGGATGGTTTACACAGTCCTGTAGGGTTAGCTTAGGTGATTCTATGATATTCACAATAACAGTCTAAATGCATTACGGACAACCTTTTAATTAATATGAACAATTTGAATAATCAAACTACAAAAGGGATATACATACTTGAAACACAACCTAAGTAATAAAATGAGGGTATATATATTTGCAACAAATTTAAGTGATCAAAGAAAGATATATATATAACTGAAACACAGTTTAAGTGATTAGCCCGCGAAAGAGAAAAAATATATAAATATGAATATACAATCAAACACACACACTACTGGTGGGCCCCCCGAGTAGTTTTTGTAATCCATCTCACAATACAGTCACATATTTCAACACATTGAATTGAGTAGTCATTATTACAACCAAGAATTCATAACAATGACAAGTTTGAACAAAGTACAACAATCATCTCGCTTCTCATCAATTTTAGTGGCCTCATATATAGATAGTTTCCTTATAGCTTAGAGGTCGACAACTGAAAGGGTCAACACTCTTCTAAAAACAAATCTCTAACCCTCATCAATGAGATGAAAAAAAACAACATATTCATTAACATCGATAGCCTCAAATATAGGGGCAAATTCAACTGCTCAACCAAAATCATGATATGACCCATAGCAAGAGGGTTCTAATAGACAAAAAACCCACGTTATGTATTTCCAGAGAAGGCCCATAGATATGAAAACCAACTACCTCACTGTTCTCTGAGTTTCATATTAAGTGTCAGATGAAGGTCCATATCTTCCTGATATGTAAATTTGAGTTTCCGGATGAAGGATCGGATTAGAACTTTGACCTGTTTATCATAAGAAAAAGATTTCAAATGATTACCCCCAATTAATTAAATTCAAACTTAACATTAAATCTATTAAAACTATCAAAATAAATGCAAGACTTACCTCATTTGTATCCCATAGCAAAATGATGAAAGGAACCTGATAAAAATTCCAAAAAAGATGATAGAGATACAAAATGCATGATTTTCATATGAAAAAAGAGGATTCAAGCGAGGAAAAAGTAGGCAAATTGTGGGGTCATCATCTCCCACACTCTTGAGTTTTTGCAGGTCCCTATGCAAAGAAAAATGGGATTACCAAAATGTAATTACACCCCTAAGGCAGTGACCTGAATGAAGGAGGATATGAATTAGTCTTTAGGTTCATTTTCCTTACGTTCTGAATATTTTTGTTTGGATTTCTTCTGATGCTTCAACTTCATTCTTAAGGTGTGGTTGGAGTTTTTCATATCACCAACTAGACGCTACAGATAATTAACCTTGGACTGCAAAACAACATTATCATTTTGAAGATGACGATCCAATGTTTCATATTCTCGAATTCGTTGGGCTAATTGAGCATTCTCTTGTTGTAATTGTTCAATAGTTGAAGGCTGAGCAAATTTCAAGGTAGAGGATGGCAAGGGATCAATGGTTGATGTGGATGAAATGTCACACTTTGTGGAAGGTATACAAGTTTTAGGGGAAGTTGTGACAGTGGATTCTTGAAGAATATTAGGCATAATAGGTTCATAATCAATTTTCACAACAGACTTAGATTCTCTTGTAGAAATCATTTTAAGCTTCTTATGAGGATTCTTGTGATCAAAGGGTGATGAAGACACATGGATGGTATCATAGGTATTAGGAGACCTCTTACCAAATTTACCAACCATACTTTGAGTACACATTCGATATGGTTGGGTTTTAAACCTATTAGCACCACGCCTCTTTGTAGGAACTGGAGGGAAAAGGTTTTGAAAAGAACCCTGCATCCCTTATTGCTTAGAAATAGTGGAATTCGAAGAAGGTTGAAAGTGAGTAGTAGGTATGTCATCCTCTAGGGTGAAAATAAACTTTTTAGGCTTTTTAATTACTGAAGGGATAGGATTGGTTGGAAGGTTTTTGGACTTAGGAGGACAAGGGAGAGAGTGACGATTAATATTGAAATTAATTGCTCACTTGACTACTCCGATCATGAAATGAGGGTTCAAGAATTCATAAAGAAATTCCTCCCAAGTTCGATTATGCTTTTGCATCTCTGAGACACCGAGTAGTTTGATAAGACCATGGTGGAACAAACTATGATTTGGGTTTTCCATATTCTTACAAACCTGAGAAGACATTTTCTCAAGGCTCTTCCAAAACAAAAATGGAAAGTTGAGAGGATTATTAGAATGGAAATGAGCCAATAGATGAAAAAGGAAAGTATTGAAAGTGGAATACTTACCCTAAAAAATGATTAACCTAGTGATGATAACCAGAGGGTTAAGCAACTTGCCCCTAATCCAACCCTTCGAATAACTCTTAGACCCAGAAACGTTCCGATACTCTGGTTTGAAAACATGGTCATAGGATTGACATGGAAGCTTATATTTTTTAAACCACCAGTCTCCAAGTCGCGGAAGATTTGTGGAAATGGTGATGGATTATTCAGACATGGAAAGTGAGTGACCCGATATGGGTAGTCCTCCCATCAAAATTAAGGGAGAATTGAATAGTGTAACACCCTGTTTCCCCAGTTTGTAAAAATAACTATATTGGCCAAGAACTGTGGAAAACTCAAAAATGTGAATGTGTGATGTGAATGGACCTTGTGAAAAAGGTCGATGAATGTGATTAATATATTGCAGGACTGCAGAGAGGGGATATGGTGAAAAAGAGACCACGATGGCTGAAGAAAGGTGGTGGAAGGCACCTGGAAAGGTGGCATTAACTTCCACCGAAACCAATACCGTATTTGGACTTCACTGGCCCGGAGAACCAAGAGTGGCTCACTAGCCCCGAATTAAATGACTCGCTAGGATTGGTAGGTAAATGGCTCCTCATGAGTAATGAGGGATGGGGGGGGTGAATCACCCATCATTAGAGCCGTCAGACCTGACCAGTGCAAGGGAAATCACGCCACACACAACCTCACAAGAGGAAAAAGGTGTGAGGGAGAAGCGAGAAGGGGGCAAATGCGAGGGAAGGAAGAGAACTTTGGAAAATACAGAGTGAGTGATAGCAGAGAAGGGGGAGAGTAACCCTTGCTCTCGGTCACTAGCAAATAGATACACAATCTTGGAGCATCGTGGTCTCAGCTCGAGGGTGGATAGTGGTAAATCCTATTGGAATTGTTGAGCCTACGGTTGGGTGGAAACGAGCAACCCTCTCAGTAGTTGCACTCACTTCTGGGGTTATTTCTGATAAGTGTTTTACATCTTGCATCTTGAAATTTATATGCTAAAATATATGCTCATAGTCAGTGCAATTTTATGAATGGTTTGAGTATAAGACTACCTGTGTAGTGTTTTGATTCAGAAATGGTGGTTGCGTGCTTATAATGGAAGGGCCACGTATGGCTTATGTTTATAAATAGATTTATATGTATATACGCATAGTAAATCAATTCAGAATTCAAGCCATTCCTCGGGAAATCTATACCCTTATCCGTCTCAGGTGATACCTTGGATAAATCTCCCAATAGAGACACCCTTTTTGGAAAGCTCAGAAGAGGTAGAACTTTGTCTGCAAAGACTCTGCAGAGGCGCAAAATTCACAGAATCCCTTGAGGATTCGAAGAATAAGTATCGATCAATGGATGAGATCCTGTTGGAAGATCTGTGGTTATTCATGACCTTTAGATTGAAGGAATAAATGAGGGTGTTAAATGCCTTAACCATTTTTCCTTTATCTTCGCGAGTAGTGAAGAAATCGGGATCGTAGATCTCGAAGATCCGTGAAATAATTTGGACCATGGATTCGTGTCCTTGCAGCTTCAGAATGGCACAATGGAGAGACAGGTCTAAGTTATCATATCTTGGTCTAAACAACCGACATACGTTGGATTTGTCGAGAGTTGCACGAGGTTTAAACCTCTCGCGAAGAACAACAGAAGTGAAAGTCCCGAGAAGGCGTTCATATCAAGGTTTCGACATTCGAGAATTTGGGAGTCTAGAGGATGAGATTCCGGGCACTTGACATTAGAAGTCTCGAAATAGCGAAAGAACCTGAGTTGTCCATTGGAGGGAGGACACGTGTCGCGAAATCACCCATATCGGGGATTCAGACATCGAGAGTCATAGAGGGAAGTCTTTCGACTTTGCGAGTGGCGAAGTCAAGAGAGAATCATAGTCATCCATCTGAGGAGGATAGGAAGCACCTTGTCATGTACACGGTCCCTGTAGGAATCACAGAGGTCAAGGAAATATTTCATGGTTCCAGAGAAGAGAAGCTCGGGAGGGATAGTGTCATTTTGTGCACAGAGCCCTAGTTGCAAAGATCGCAGAAGAGAAACAAAGGCTGAGACCTTTGATACTTAAGAAATCTTTCGAGGAGAAGGAAGAGAAGCGCATGCTCAAGGAGGAGCTATGATTTTTTGTTATATCAACTAGAGAGAAATAGATCTGGGTCATCAAAAAAGTACGTCCAGACGTGTGCAGGACAGAGCAGAAATGGACAGTAGAGAGACTTCATGGAGAAGTCCCAAATTGTCATGGGCTGTTGGATCGCACTGAGTTGCGAGGGATTTAAGCTGTAGAAGCAGCCATGGGAGAAGTTGTATGGATGGTGGAGACACTTCGAGATAGAAGTGGCGAACAACCAATAGCCATTGGATCGTGCAGAGTTGCAAGGTGGTTAGGGTTGGTGCAGTCCCGAAGAGGTCTGAGTTTGGGATCTTACATCTCGGGGTTTCACAAGAAGAGAGTGCAAGAGTTGGGTACTCCAACTCACAAAGTCGTGAAGTGCGAAGTGGCGAGGAGAAAAATATGAACTTTCGGATCCAGGAATGGGAGGACCATTGGATCAGAACTCCATGGTGATATCGTATATCGAGAGTTCGAGGGTTCAGAGGTTGGAAGGGGTCACTTTCTACAGTAGAAGTCGTGAAGTGTCGAGAGTCGAGGCTCGTGAGAACACATGGCACATCCATCAGTTGGGGCCCACGTGATTGATAGGTGGGCACGCGTCACTCGTAAAGGAGTCAACACTCTATTGACTTATCGCATCTCAGGGATTCATGAGATAGGAGAACGAAGGCTCAACGCTCCAACTCATGAGGTTGCGAGTTGTGAGAAGTGCGAAGAGGAAGTCAACCATTACTGACTTTTGCATCTCAGGGATTCGCGAGATAGGAGCACAAAGGCTCAATGCTCCAACTCGTGAGGTTGCGAGCTGTGAGAAGTGCGAAGAGGAAGTCAACCATTGCTGACTTTTGAATCTCAGGATTTCGGAGAAGAAGAGCACGAGAGCTCGACACTTCAACCTGTGAGGTTGCGAGTAGCGAAAAGTGTCAAAGGGAAGTCATGCATCGCATTTCCCCAAATCACAAAAATTCAATAAGCGCTTGGCTGGCTTAAGCACGTAGACACAGGACAGGGTCATGTGGACAAGACCCAAAGGGGGAAGCTTGCCACTCGCTAGCCCTATCAGGGTTTGGCGTTTCGCCATGTCGGGGTTTTCAAAGTCAAAAGACTCAACGCTCTGGTAGTTTTGAGTCGCGAAGAGAGAAAGAATGCCATACTTTTTCGGCTTGTGGTCATGACCCACAATCACATGGAGATGGACAAGGAAGGAACTAGCCTATGCAAAGACCCCCGTAGGTATTTTGGGGATTCTGATTTTCGAGAATTCGATGAAAAATTTTGTTTTCCTTAGTGGGTATGTGACAAATTGGTATCATAACATGGTTACAACACTTGACCTGCATGGGCTCATGAACAAGTTGCGCAGAAGCTCCGTTCGGAACACTCCTAAAAAGAGTAACCCCCCCCCCCTGTCTTAACCTGCCTAATCAAAAGACGATGTTAAGAATGAAAAACCCCTATTGTGTGTGTGTACATGTGAAAATATGAATTATGTACTGGTTATAAATAAATATAAATATTGACTAACAAACAACATTTTTCCTTTTGCACACAAGCGGAAGATCAACCGCGGGGAAACTATCAACGCATAGTATGGTGACTCACCATGAAGTGGGAGAAGGCTCCCACAATAGAGACAAAGAGTCTAACGAAAGGAGGGCAGTAGGGACCCCTCCAGATCTAGACGAGACTGTGAGGAGCCTCATGGTCAAATTACAAAGTTGTAAGGCTGACAATGAAAGGATGATGAAAGAAAAAGAAAAGAAAAGAAAAATTAACGCAGTTTTACTGCAGAGTTTATCCGATCTAAAAATACAAATGTAGCATGAACTTGAAACTCAGAAACATGGTCATATCAGTGGCCACACTGAGAGGAGCACCTCAAAAAAGGTCCACCCTAGAGGTAAAGGACCAGTGCCGAGTGATTCCTCTGAGAAGGAAGCTGACAATTCAGAAGGCTCTTCTAGCAGCAGAACCAATTCCTATTCTTGAAAGAAACAGAAAAAGAAAAAGCCTTCCAAAGGTCGAAAATTTGAAGAATTCAGAAAGGACAAACCACCCTCCTTCGACAGTGAAATAAAGAAGGGAGAGGAAGAAGAGGCCTGGCTGCTTCGACTAAAGAAGTATTTCAGAGTCCATGACTTTTTAGAAAATATGAAGGCCCGAGTGGCCACCTTCAACTTGAACGGAAAGGCTTCCATCTGGTGGGAAGACCTTAAGAATGTGAAAGGGGTTCGCAAAGAGGACCTATCCTGGAAACAATTTGAGAAATACTTCCGAAAGAATTATTTGTCAGAAAAATATTTCGACAAGAAGACTAAAGAGTTTTATGAACTCAAACTGGGACAAATCACTATAGAAGAATATGTCAATAGATTCCTCGATTTGTTGAGGTATGTACCCTGTATTAAAGGGGAAAAGGCAAAGGTGCAACGCTTCATCAGTGGAATACCCAAGGACTACTAGAACATAATTGAATTTGATGAGCCAAAGACCCTAGAAGACACTATTCAAAAGGCAACCTATTGTCAAGAATAGTTTGGACATCGAGCAGAACCTCGCGAAGGATGGAACAGAGGAATAGTTCAAGATTTTAGAAAAAGGGAATTAAATCCCCAGGATTTAAGAACTGTAAGAAGAACCCAAGAATGAGCTTCCCATCACGGAGTATGCACCAGCAAAATTTTCCCTCCTTTAGTGGAAATAAAACTTCTGGACCCATATCAGTGAAGACTAATAACCTGAAGAGAGAGCCTTTGAAATGTTGGGGTTGTGGGGAAGAACATCTATTGAGAGACTATCCACACCGACAATAGAATAGTCGGAGGATTTATAACATCCAAGAAGATACTACCGTCAATGATGTGGCCAGGAGTGTGCCACAAATTTATACAACCTTGGATAATAACCAAGCCGACCACCAAGCTTTAGTAGTGGAAATAGAAGGTATGATTTCCATCCATCTAGTGTCTATTTTAATTGACCCTGGTTCAAATTTGAGTTATATAGCCCCTAAAGTCGTTGATAAGTGTAAACTACAGCCAAAAAAACATACAAATCCATGGCTGGTATAGTTAGCCACTGGCACCAAAAGGAGGATAGGAGAAGTCATACCATCCTACCAATTAATGTTGGGTGAATTCCCCACCCAAGCAACCCTTAACATATTACCCCTGGGATCATATGATTTGTTGATTGGTATGGATTGGCTAGCTGCCCATAAATCCAAATTGGACTATTACCATAAGACCTTAGAATGTGTAAGTAAGGAAGGGAAGAGGATAACCCTTCAAGGGATCCGAAAACCTGTCTCAGTGAGACAAATATCAGCTCTACAAATGAAAAAGTATTGCCGGAAGGGATGTACTCTATATGCAATACAGGTGTTGAAAACAATCGAAGATGAAAAACCAAGCCCTGATGATCACCCTATCCTGAGAGAATACAAAGATGTGTTTATGAAAGAGGTACCAGGTCTACCTCTAAGAAGGGACATAGACTTATCGATAGAACTTGCACTAGGAGTGGTGCCAGTGTCTAGGACACCCTACCGGATGAGCACACCCGAGTTAGTTGAAATCAAGTTGCAATTAAAAGAAATGATGGATAAGGGCTATATTCAGCCCAGTGTGTCTCCATGGGGAGCATGAGTCCTTTTCATGAAAAAGAAGGATGGTACCCTTAGACTGTGTATATATTATAGGCAACTCAATAAGGTAACCATAAATAACAAGTACCCCTTGCCCAGGATCGATGACCTATTCGATCAATTGGGGGGTGTGTCTATTTTCTCAAAGACTGATTTGAGGTCGGGATACCATCAATTCTGAATCAAGGGTGAATACATCCATAAAACTGCCTTCCAGACGAGGTATGGTCACTATGATTTCATGGTAGTGTCGTTTGGGTTGAGCAATGCTCCTGCCACTTTTATGTGCTTGATGAACAATGTACTCAGCAAGTTCCTAGACAAATTTGTGCTTGTTTTTATTGATGATATATTAATTTAATCCAAAAATAGAAAAGAGCATGAAGAGCATCTTAGACTTGTGTTGCAAGTGCTAAGAGAACATCAGCTCTATGCCAAATTCAGCAAATGTGATTTCTTCTAGAAAGAAATACATTACTTAGGCCATGTTCTCTTTGAATAAGGAGTAGCGGTAGACCCTGACAAAATCAGGTCTATCATGGAATGGCCTACCCCAAAGGATGTTTCGGATATCAGATCCTTTATGGGATTAGCAGGATACTATAGGAGATTTATAAAAGGATTCTCCAAGATTGGTTGTCCAATCACTTCCCTCCAGAAGAAGGGGACAAAATTACTATGGACACATAAATGTTAAGAAAGATTTCAAACCCTGAAACATCTATTGACCCATGCGCCCATGCTGAAGATCGCCAATCTAGAAGATGACTTCCTCGTGTGCATAGATGCCTGTAAGGAAGGGATGAGAGGAGTGCTTATGCAGAAAGGAAGTGTGATCTGCTATGAATATCAAAAATTGAATGAGCATGAAGTCAACTATGTGACCCATGATCTAGAACTAGTTGCCATAGTGCATGCCTCGAAAATGTGGAGGCATTACCTCCTGGGAAGAAAATTTGTACTTATGACAGATCACTGTGGATTGCGATACCTGTTTGATCAACCAAAGCTCAATGCTAGACAGGCTAGGTGGATGGCCCTCCTTAGCGAGTTTGATTTTGAAATCAAACACATTAAAGGAAAGGAAAATAGGGTGGTCGGTGCCCTCAACAGAAGTATGAAAACAATTCACCTGGCAGCGGTGAGCACCTGCAAGACAAATGTCAAGGAAATAATCAGAAATGCATAAGAAACAAATCCCTTTGTCCAGACCGTGACCATGTACCTACAGCAAGAACCCGTTGGAGTAAAATATGAAGGCTATCAGATGACCGAAGGAGGTCTACTCACTTACAGAAACATATTTTATATTCCAGCGTGTGACGATTTGAAGAGGTTCATTATGGATGAACTACATAAAAGACCCTATACTGGTCATCCAGGATACCAGAAGATGATCACTGCCACCAGAAAATAATTTTATTGGCCTGGATTGAAGAAAGACATAGTTGAGTACTTAGCCAAATGCATAGAGTGCCAATAGGTTAAAGTAGAACATTGACACCCAGTAGGATTATTGCAACCTTTACCAATCCCAGAATGGAAATGGGAAACCATCTCCATGGATTTCATCATTGGATTACCAACCTCAACCAAACAGAATGACGCCATTATGGTGGTGGTGGATAAATTGAGCAAGTCTGCTCACTTCATCCCTGTTAAGTCAACCTGCAAGGCAAACGATATCACCCAGGTATTCATGAAAGAGATATTTAGACTGCATGGTATGCCGAAAGAGATTGTGTCTGATAGAGACATGAAATTTACTTCCAACTTTTGGAAATCACTGATGGCTCGTTTAGAGACCAAGTTGTTGTTTAGCACCGCCTATCACCCTCAAACCAATGGATAGACAAAAAGAGTGAATCAAATACTAGAAGATATGTTAAGGATGCATGTAATGCATCAACCCAAGAAGTGGGAAGACTACCTGCCACTGGTAGAATTCACCTACAACAACGACTACCAAGCATCCTTAAAGATGATTCCCTTCAAAGTCCTCTATGGTAGACCATGTAACACTCCAGTCAGTTGGAGTAATCTTGTAAACAAGATTTCTTTTGGACCCGACATGTTGAAAGAAATGGAATAGAAAGTGACTCAGATAAAACAAAACCTGAAGGTCGCTCAGAACTAACAGAAAAGTTATGCCGACCAAAAGAGAACTCCAAGAGAGTTCAAGATAGGAGACCATGTATATCTCAAAGTTAGGCCCAAGAAGACTTCCCTGAAAATGGGAGCTTGTGCCAAGTTGACACCTCGGTATTGTGGACCCTTTGAGGTTCTAGATAGAGTGGGACCTGTAACCTATAGGCTAGCACTTCCTCCCACAGTAAAAGCACATAATGTTTTCCATGTTTCATTAATGAAGAAATATGTACATGATGCTAATCATATAATTGACTGGTTTGTGATCCAGGTAGAACCGGAGGGAGAATTTCTACTAGAACCTCAGTGCATATTGGACAAAAAGGAAACCTCGCTCTAGAACCGAACCATTGCATAGGTCAAGGTGCAGTGGAGACATTTTGGCCCAGATGAGGCTACATGGGAAATGGAGGATGCCATGAGACAGGCATATCCGATTTTGTTTACTTCTGTACATGCATGTCATGTTGATAGATAAGATCATCGAGGACAATGTTCCTTTAAGGGGAAGGGAATTGTAACACCCTGTTTCCCCTAGTTTGTAAAAATAACTATACTAGCCAAGAACCGTGGCAAACTCAAAAATGTGAATGTGTGATGTGAATGGACCTTGTGAAAAAGGTCGATGAATGTGAATAATATATTGTAGGACTGCTGAGAGGGGATATGCTAAAAAAGAGACCATGATGGATGAAGAAAGGTGGTGGAAGGCACCTAGAAAGGTGGCATTAAATTCCACCGAAACCAATACCGTATTTGGACTTCACTAGCCCGGAGAACCAAGAGTGGCTCACTGGCCCCGAATTAAATGAATCACCAGGATTGGTAGGTAAATGGTTGCTCACGAGTAATGAGGTATGGGGGGGGGGTGAACCGCCAATCCGTAGAGCCATCAGGCCTGGCCAGTGTGAGGGAAATCATGCCACACACAACCTCGCAAGAGGAAAAAGGCATGAGGGAGAAGCGAGAAGGGGGAAGACGCAAGGGAAGGAAGGGAACTTTGGAAAATACAGAGTGAGTGATAGAAGAGAAGGGGGAGAGTAACCCTCATTTTCGATCACTGGCAAACAGAGACGCAGTCTCGCAGCATCATGGTCTCATCTCGGGGGTGGCTAGTTGTAAATCCTATCGGAATCGCTGAGCCTACGGTTGGGTGGAAATGAGCACCCCTCTCAGCAGTTGCACTCACTTATAGGGTTATTTCTGATAATTGTTTTACATCTTGCATCTTGAAATTTATATGCTGACATATATGCTCATAGTCTGTGCAGTTTTATGAATGGTTTAAGTATAAGACTAACTGTGTAGTGTTTTGATTCAGAAATGGTGGTTGCATGCTTATAATGGAAGGGCCACGTATGGCTTATGTTTATAAATAGATTTATATGTATATACACATATTAAATCAATTCAGAATTCAAGTTGTTCCTTCAGAAAGCTATACCCTTATCCATCTCAGGTGATACCCTGGATAAGTCTCCCCCTAGAGACACCCTTTTTGAAAAGCTCAAAAGAGGTAGCACTTTGTGTGCAAAGACTCTGTAGAGGCACAGAAGTCGTAGAATCCCTTGAGGATTCGAAGAAGAAGTATCGATAAATGGATGAGATCCTGTTGGAAGATCTGCAATTATTCATGACCGTTAGATTGAATGAATAAACGAGGGCATTAAATGCCTTAACCCTTTTTCCTTTATCTTCATGAGTAGCAAAGAAATTGGGACCATAGATACCCAAGGTCCATGAAAGAATTTGGACAGTGGATTCGTGTCCAGGCAACTTTGGAATGACACAATGGAGAGATAGGTCTGAGGCATCAGATATTGGTCTAAACAGCCGACAGACGTTGGATCTGTCGAGGTTTAAACCTCTCATGAAGAACAACAGAAGCGAAAGTCCTGAGAAGGAGTTCATATTGGGGTTTCGAGATTCAGGAGTTCATGAGTCTGGAGGATGAGAGTCCGAGCACTCGACATCAGAAGTCCTGAAATAGAGAAAGAACCTGAGCCATCCATTGGAGGGAGGACACGTGTCATGAAATCACCCATATCGGGGATTTGGACATCGTGAGTCATAGAGGGAAGTCTTTTGACTTCGCGGGTGGCGAAGTCATGAGAAAATCACAACCATCCATCTGAGGAGAACATGTAGCACCTTGTTGTGTACACAGATGCTGTAGGAATCACAGAGGTTGAGGAAATCTTTCATGGTTCTAGAGAAGAGAAGCTTGGGAGGGATAGTTTCATTTTGTGCACAGAGCCTTAGCTGCAAAGATCGCAGAAGAGAAGCAAAGGCCAAGACCTTCGATACTTAAGAAATCTTCCAAGGAGAAGGAAGAGAAGCACATGCTCAAGGAGGAGCTACGATTGTCATTAGATCAGCTGGAGTGAGATAGATCTGGGTCGTCGAAAAAGTGTGTCAAGACGCTTGTAGGAGAGAGCAGAAACGAATGGTAGAGAGACTTTGTGGAGAAGTGTCAAATTGTCGTGGGCTATTGGATCGCACTGAGTTGCAAGGGATTTAAGCCATAGAAGCAGTCATGGGAGAAGCTGTATGGACGGTGGATACACTTCGAGATAGAAGTGGCGAATAGCCGATAGCCATTGGATCTTGTAGAGTTGCAAGGTGGTTAGGGTCGGTGCAGTCCCAAAGAGGTCTGAGTTCATGATCTCACATCTCGGGGTTTTGTAAGAAGAGAGCACAAGAGTTGGGTGCTCCAAATCATGAAGTGGCGAAGTGCGAAGTGGCAAGGAGAAAAATCTGAACCGTCGGATCCAGGAACGGGAGAACCGTTGGATCATAACTCCATGGTGATATCATATATCAGGAGTTCGGGGATTTGGAGGTTGGAAGGGGTCACTTTTGATCGTAGAAGTCATGAAGTGCCAAGAACCGAGGCTCATGAGAAAACATGGCACATCCATCAGGTGGGGCCCACGTGATTGACAGGTGGGGACGTGTCGCCCGGAAAGGAGTCAACACTCTGTTGACTTCTCACGTCTCAGGGATTCACGAGATAGGAGCACGAAGGCTCAATGCTCCAACTTGCGATGTTGCGAGTTGTGAGAAGTGCGAAGAGGAAGTCAACCATTACTGACTTTCGCGTCTCGGGGATTTGTGAGATAGGAGCACAAAGGCTCAACGCTCCAACTCGTGAGGTTACGAGTTGCGAGAAGTGTGAAGAGGAAGTCAACCATTGCTGACTTTCGTGTCTCGAGATTTCAGAGAAGAAGAGCACGAGAGCTCAATGCTTCAACCTACGAGGTTGCGAGTAGCGAAAAGTGTCAAAGGGAAGTCATGCATTGCATTTCCACGAATCGCGAAAAGTCGATAAGTGCTTGGCTGGCTTAAGCGCATAGACACGGGATAGGGTCATGTGGACAAGACCCCAAGGGGGAAACCTGCCACTCGCTAGCCCTGTCAGGGTTCGACGTTTCGCCATGTTGGGGTTTGAAAAGTCGAAAGACTCAACGCTCTGGTAGTGTTGAGTCGCAAAGAGAAAAATAACGTCATACTTGTTTGGCCTGTGGTCGTGACCCACGATCACATGGAGATGGACAAGGAAGGAACTAGCCTATGCTAAGACCCCCGTAGGTATCTCGGGGATTCTGATTTTCGAGAATTCAACGAAAAGTTTTGTTTTCCATAGTGGGTATGTGACAAATATATACACCATCGTCGTGCCCTTGCACACTTGAAAGAAATGGTCCCCACCCCATGCAAAGAAACATCTCTCTACAAGCTACGAACTCGAGAATTGCTAAGATCTCAACATATGAAGAGGGTTCATGGCGATTAGGCATGGCTATGGAATGTAAGGTGCATGTAAAATGATAATGGGTCGAAGATATAGACTGCTTTGGTTTTAAACAAAATGCTAAGTATGCTCGAATGATGTAAAGGAGTGTCATGTTGTTCATTTCTTTTGGCACATATGAAAGTCAACCAAGACACTACCCAAAGTAATCATTACACAAAATAATTGAATTTTCCATAATGTATTATCCTAAGATACGACCTCCCTAAAAAATGATATTGCATGAAATGTTCGATCAATGTCCAAGTCAAAGACTTGGAAATTATTATAAAAAATGATAATCATATGAAGAGTATGAAGAAGTTGTAGGTTTCCTTTTGATTCGTGGAATATAAGTATGAAAGGATGGATATGACAGTACTTACAAAATAGAACATTTAATACCCAAAAATCACATGTACATTATCATAAAATATCAATGTTTGAAAATAGATGAATGTTCAGATCATAAATGAATATCCAGATTTACCATATGAAGAATATTAGATGGTCTAGCTTATTAAATCTTTATGCCAACTATGGATTTTGAATTCATAAATTTGCAAGTTTAGTCATATTTTAGATCAAAATATCACGGGATTCAAGTAGCTATACCTAGGTTTTGGTTACTGATGGGTGTTCTATATGCACTGAAAACACACTAAAAACCAGCAATTAAATTGTTAACCCAGGGTAAGTAAACTTGGAGTTTTAGCAATATATATGCCAAGGTAGAAAGGTTGGATGTAGTATAGTCTAAATAAGGAAATGGGATATTGAAGGCCCAATATACTCAAGCAAAGACTACTAATGATCAAATCCTACTAAGAAACTTAAACTATGTACCCTAAGTAACTTTTGAACAAAGGATCGATGGATAGTCCTAAGAAAGAAAATGAAAACCCTACTTAAAGCAAACTAAATTAATCATGACAATAAGAAAAATCAAACTATCTACCTAATAAGTAATAACAACAACAAACTACTTTAATTAACCTACTCAAATTCAATAAGCAATTAGCCTATAAAAGAAAGTAAATAAGCAAGCAACTACCCTATAAAAGAAAAATAGACAAGCAAGGAACTACCTTATTAAAGCAAGTAAACAAGTAAGAAAACAACTAACTAACCTACGATAACTTCTACAACAAGTAAAATAATTAAGATTACTCAATAAGGAAGTAATCAAGCTAAGAAGTAAGTGAACTCTATTCTTAAATCAAACTTCACAACTACTTCTAATTTACGAAAGTAAATCTTTATCTACTAAATTGAAAGCATTATGAGAATAAAATTAATTAACAAATAATATTTAATCTATAATAAGAAACTATTCTTTAATCTACCAAAGCAAGAAGACTATTCTTTAATCTATAAAAGCAAGGAAACTATCCTCTAATCTATGAAAGCCATAAAATTCGAACATAGTGTTGATGGTTATGTCTCTGGTGTCTTACAATATCATGATGGCATTTAAGAATTAACGATAATTCAAGAGGGATAAACTCGATATTGACTTCGATAGCAACATCAACTATTCTACATATACATGTTATTATTCAATCATTCATTAATCATCAACAGTATAAAAACACTAGTCTAGTAAATTCAATTGGATTCTATACTAATTAAGAAAATTCATACTACTCAGATTCATAAATGGAAACTAAACTCAATAATCAACTCTGAATTAAAATTGCAACCTAGATCTAAAAAGGAAATTGCATAAGGTAAACTAAATTTGTCCTATTTTAACAATTCAAATTGCAAAAGAGGAAATACTCATAAAACAAAAGTTAAATACTATTTCAGCATATGACAAGAAATTAAATGAGAAAACTAAATGACCATTCAAATAATAAAAAATAAGTAGTAGATAGATAGACAAACTAGAATTGAAAGCTAAAAACTAATAACTATCCATCCACCGAAACCTTGTGAAGAAAATCATAAACTAAAAACTTTGTTTTAAACTTTGTTTTTACACTCTATTTCATCATAAAGAAAACCTATCTATCACCTAATTATGCACAAGATTAGTATCTAATATTGCAATCTTATCTCCTATCAACTAATAGATCAGTGCATATTAACAATAGCCTCCATAATAACCTGCAAAACTGAACTAAACTAATTAAATTATAAACAACAAATTATATAGTAAAGATGCATAATGAAAAACTCATGTACATGAAATAAATAAAATGACAACTACACTATTTAATGCCCACACAAAATAATTGGATATTCACCCAGACTGTTGGTGCCCCCCCCAACAAGTCGTGGATAATCTTAAAATACGAACCATGAGCTGAATAACACGAATTCAACATTAAAATAAAAAATGAAGTCTTTACACAGTTTTAGCAAAATGTATATGAAAATAGAAAAATAGAGATGAATTGTCTTTCTCTCTCTAATATTCTTTGTTTGACCACTGAGGTGGTATTTATAGGTTTACAAGATGAGAGGTGGACCACTAGGAGGGTCGACCTTCTCTAAAAACATAAAATCGCTTTTAATGTGCCCTAACTGCCGGTGGCTTCTAGAAATAAGGTGAGCGAATAATCGCCCAGCATAACAACCCAAATCGAGTTGTCAGAAGCTCAGTAGCTAGAGGCCATGAGCACGAGAAAAACCCATGTCTCTAATTCACCCATCGTTGGCCGCCGATATGCTAACCGCCAAATCGCCCATGGTTTTTGTGCAAGACGGAGTGTCGGACAGAGTGTCGGATGGAGTACCACACTGAGTGTCAGATGCAAAAACGAGCTGAGATTTTTCCCTGTGACACACAAAACATGAATCAGTTTCCTGGAATCATAAAAACATGCTAAATTACACTCAAAATCCATCATAAAACATGAATCATGCATACCTGGAATGGATCATAGTGATTTGACACAAAATCTCTTCAAAACTCTTCAAAATAGGAAAACACATATACATTTTCGACCAAAAAGGATGTAATTAATGTCATTAAATCAATCATATCACGGGCCCAACATTACCCCCACACCTAAGATTTTGCAGGCCCCATTGCAAACAAAAATAAATTGCCACACATGACTAATCTTGCTAAGGAGGATCACATTTAGAAGCTTCCCCTTCTTGCCGTGAAGATTTGGTCTTGTGCCACTTCTATTTCTTGATTTGTGCCCTGAGGTTGTGGTTGGCATTGGTCATATCATCAACCAACCTTTGAATGGAATTCACCTTTTCTTGGAGGATTGCATTATCGTGGTGACGATGTTTGTCCATAGTCTTCCTATCTTCCAAATGTTGCAGCAGCTAAAAACTCTTTTTTTGTAGTTTCTCAATGGCTGGAGAAGGATCATTTATCTCAGAGGAAGGCTTAGATCCTTTGAAATATGTAGAGTGTCTGTCATTCTTAGGATCTAGGGTAGGCATCAGTGAGGTAGGAGTAATAGGGAGTTCATGAGGAGAAGTTAGTTCAGATTTTTTCTTCCTATGAGGCTCCAACTCATATGAAGACACTTCCCTAAGTCTTTTGTGAGGACTCTCTAGATCGGAGGACACTTGGATAGGGTTTGAAGTAGTCAGGGGTTTTGCATAAGGTTTCCCTCTTGTGCTTCGGGTACTCTTTCGAAAGTGTTCTCTATTAAATCGATTATCTCCTCTCCTATTTGTGGGAATTGTAGGAAAGTCTTGTTAAATTACTTCTTGGATCTTTTTGGGTGTAGGATCAAGAGATATTGAAGGCATCATGGGGTTAACAATAGGCTTCTTGGGATTTTTTCCCGATGAGGCTTCAAGGGTTTCAACAAGCTTCTTGAATTTTTGTTCTCGTAAAGAAATGGCTTGTGTAGGAGGGTTTGGAGTCCTTGGAGAGTGGGGTTTGGATGGAGAAATAGTCCTTAGATCCAATGTCTTTTTGCTAGTCTTAATTGCCAAGTGAGGGTTTGAAAATTGATAGATGAATGCATCCCAAGTTTGCCCCTATTTTTCTAATTCGACTAAAACAAGGAGTTTGATAAGGCCATGCTGAAATAGGTTGTTGTGTGGGTTGGTTACATTCTTCCTCACTTGAGATGACATCTTCTCCAAGCTCTTTAAAAAGTACAAGGGAATATTCAATGGTTTATTGAATTGGAAGTGGGCTAAAAATCTAAAGTGACATGATTTAAAGGTGGAATATCTACCTTCACATGTGATCAACCTGGTGATGACTATGAGACGGTTGATCAACTCATCTTCTATTCACTCCTTGGAGTATCCTTTAGCTCCAGAGATGTTCTGGAATTCTGGTTTAAAAACCCTATTATAACTTGATCCCAGCAGCTGGTGGTTTTTAAACCATCTATCTCACACTCTTGGAAGCTTCGTGGCTACGACTATGGATTCCTATGAGACCCCAAAGGTGAGATACCCCATGCATGCTATATTCCCATCAAAACTAAGGGAAAATTGCATTGAGATGACATCGACGTGGCCCTGCAAGTGGGATAAAAACGACCCCCAGCCTGCATGCAAAAATAACTCCCTGCACTGTGCAAACTTAGGGATGGTGAAAAGGTCTACGTAGGAAGACGATTCATACCATTTGGGCACCATGATGGTGTGAAGAACTGGAAAAAGGGTGAAATTCACCAAGAAAGGGTGCGATCAGGCCAAGGAATGACACAATTTGAATAGAGGTCGAACACAATTTGAACAGAGGAACAAACAAATAGAGGTTGAGCTCATTTTAAAATAGGGGAAAATGAAAATGGCAGAGGTGAATTGGAATAATGGGATAACCCAATTCTGTTTTTGAATGCCCCTATGGTCGAATTGGTTGCACACTTGCGCACATGAGTTGCCATGTGTGAGCACATTCAAATTGGAAGATTTTTTTTTTTGGGAAATCTTAATGATACAAAGTTAGATCAATGTCCAAGTCTTTTGACTTGGACATTTGATCATGAAAATGTCTAAGTTTTGCATCTTCAATCTTCATTGCTATAAACTAATTCAATTAAATATCATTGATTCCTGGTTACCTTAAATTGTGGACAGTTACTGGTGTATATTTTCATATGGCACTTCGTTCGACACCTCATATGGCACTTCATATGACACCTCATACGACACTCCATATGGTACCTCTGTGCTAAATGTACTTTTACCTCCTATAATGGATAGTCTGCAATCTTGGAATGGTTTTGATAGTCATATTGATTAAGAGCAGAGGCAGAGTGTTCTATTACTATTGTTTTTTCCACCATGCTTCTCTTTCCACTCGCATAAGGCATGTAATTTCAATCCTACAATGAACAACCTGTAACGAAAATAAACCAATAAAGTGGTATGTTAAGGATATGTACAACAATTTATAGCACACAGGAGATTAACATTTCAAAAATAAAATGACTACCGATGTAATAAATTACAATACATGAATTTTTACAAAGATTTACTTCTCTAGGCAATGATCATTTGTCAACTCATGAACCCTTCCCCCACACCTAAGTATTTTGACAAGTCACAATAAAAAATATAGGAAACTAGTTAGTTCTCCCAATAGCCAAAGATTTATAGTTTGTTAAGTGTAGAGATAATTTCACATATTGGTATGATGAGACGGTTAGAACATGGCCCCACCTATAGGATAGAACATCCTACATATAGATAAGAAGAGGTAGGCGAGAGAGTTTCAAGATAGTCTCAAATTTAGTTTTCAATGGAAGGTTTATGGATTTCATTAACCTTAGCTTAACCATACATACTTCATGTCATCTTTGTCTACAAGTAATTCCATACATCAAGACAAGTTTAAATTTATTATTTATTTTTTGTCATATTACCATCCTCGCTAGGTAGAATGCCTTGCTGGAAGCAAGCCTATTCAGTACTTTGACCTGTTTACCTAGTCATACCACAGGACGATACCCACTGCCAGTAGACCTGTTCAGTATACCAATGGGTTATCCTCTTACACCCTCAGATACTGGCCCTCCATATTTTAATATTTTAGTATAAGATTTATTTATGCAATAAGATGGGGGGACAGCTCTGAAAACAACTTTTCCTTTTTTTGTTTTTTCAATTGGGATGGTATTTATGTTAGAGGATGACTTTCCGTTATATATTCCTTAGTGATTTTCCTGATGTAAGGGGTACTTAAGTGGACGTGGCCTATCTAAAGATATGATATAATCAATCTTTTTAGTGTGTAGTGGATGGTACCATTGAGAAAGAATAGAAAGGTATCTCTAGGCTCAACTCATGTTTTCCTTTTGTAGTTATTGTGATGTTTCCATGACTAACTGATAATTATACCTCCTTGTTACTTTTTAATAAAGATACTTTACTCACTTACTCATGCTTCTTGGGAAAAATGTATGAGAGACCTGTAATCTTGATGGTTATGGTATCACTTCCTTATATAGTCATGGATATTTTCAAGATCAACTACTTTTTAAAATTCTTTAAGAAAAAGAGAAGATGAATTTTTTTGCAAAAATATGGCTAATTACAACAAGTCAATATTCATTTGATTCTTAGCATACAATAAGGTTCATGTGTAACAATGTTTTGAAGAAAAACCTTCTTTTATATTTCCTTGAAACTGTCTACTCCTTGTGAAACAAATACCTACAAAAATCTCTAGAATTTCTTATTAACAAAATTCAAAAACTATTTACATATGTACAGTAGAAAATTCAGAAAACATTCAAGAACAAGGGGGGACTTCCCCATCTAATAAGGCCAATGCCTTGTTAGTTTACATGACCTATAGAAAGTTTTCTTTGGAAATGGGCTTATGATAAAATTTGAGTCGGTCTCCATTTACTACAAAGGAGACTTGTCCATCGTCAATTGTTTTGATTTTCACAGCTCCATTTTCATATATAGTGACTACCTTGTAAGGCCCCAACCACCAGGTGGTGAGTTTGCCTTGGAAGGTTTTAAATCGGGAATCAAACAAGAGAGCCCAATCACCAGGTTGGAATTGTTTCTTCTTAATAAACTTGTTGTGCCACTTGCTCCTCTGGTTTTTGACTAATTTTGTTCGTTGCATGGAATCTTGCCTGATCTCATCCAACTCATTCAATTGTAGGGCTCTTTGTTTCTAAGACTCATCTAAGTTTAATCCCAATTTTGCGGAAATACATAAGGTCCTTACTTGGAATTCTATTGGTAGAAGTACTTGTTTCCCGTACACTAGCTCATAAGGGGTATGCCTCATGGTGTTTCTCCAGGTGGTCCGGTAAGCCCACAAAGACTCTGAACACCAATCAGCCCAATCCCGGTGATGTAATTGAACAATCTTGGTTAAGATAGCATCAAGAACTTTGTTTGTAGATTCTACCTGGCCATTATCTTGTGGGTGGTATGGAGAAGATTTACATTGTTTAATCCCATATTTCTCTATTAGCTCTCTCATCAGCTTGGGCCCATTTTTCGAAAGGTTCTATCATAACTTGGGCGCGTAGGGGCATTTTTTCAGTTGATGTAGGTCTTCCTATCATTTGGAAACTATCACAACTCCTCATATACTTCGCAACATATTTGAAAATGCTAGGCCAATAGTAACCTAAATGTAACACCTTATATGTTGTACGTTTGTCACAAAAATGGCCACCACATGGTCCATCATGACAACTTCATAGTATTTCTGGTACCTCGTCCTCTCAGACACATCTACGAATAATCAAATCAGGACCTATACGAAAAAGGTCATGGCCAACCCAAGATTAATTATCACTTTGCGTGATAATTTTACGCTTTTCATGAGGTGACAAATAAGACGGTAACTTCCTAGTAGCTAGATAGTTTTCCATATCCACAAACCATGGGGTATTTAGTGAGAGGGAAAAAATGTTCTCGTCTGGGAAACTATCATCTACAAGAATGTCATCATCCTCATTTTTTATTCGTGAAATAAAATCAGCTACCAAATTCTCCTTTCCAGGTCGGTCAAGTACGGTGATATTAAACTCTTGTAATAGCAGGAGCCACCTAATCACTCGGCCATTAGTTATGGGTTTATTCATGAGAAATCTAATGGTGGAATGATATTTATGTACAAATACTTCATAACCTATAATGTAATGACAAAACGTATTGATAGCATGAACTACTGCCAAGAATTCCTTCTCAGTAACTATGTAGTTTAACTTGGTAGGGGACAAGTTCTTGCTTACAAAATAAATGGCATAGGACTGTTGGTACTCTTTCTACCCTAATACTCCTCCTATTGCGGTGTTGGAGGCATCAATAGATATGTGAAATGGGAGAGTCCAATTGGGCCCTCTAAGAACTGGTGCCACATACAATTTGGCTTTCAGAGCTTCAAAGGTAGTTTGACACTGCTCAGTCCAAACAAAATCAACATTCTTTATTAACAATCCAAACATGGGTGCAACAATCTTTGTAAAATTTTCAATAAACCTATGGTAGTATCCGACATGTCCAAGAAATATTCTCACCTCTTTCTAAGTTTTTGGGTGTGGAATTCTGATGATGAACTCAATCTTTGTAGGATCGATTTTTATCCCTTCAGATGAAACATGATGTCCTAGAACCACTCCTTCAGTTAACAACATTTTACATTTTTCAAGACTTAGATATAGGTTCATTTCTTGGCATCTGATAAGGAATTTTTCTAAGTTATCTAAAGCTTCCTGGTAAGTGTTGCAATAAACTGTGAAGTCAGCCATGTATACCTTGACACAATCATGAATAAGATCATCAAATATCCTTAGTACTGCTCGTTGAAATGTGGCAGGAGAATTACACAATCCAAATGGTAAGACCCTATAGGCATAGGTTCCCCAAGGACAAGTAAAGGTTGTCTTGTCCTGATCCTTGGATGCTATGAGAATTTTATTGTACCCGCTATACCCATCTAAAAATGAGAAATACTTCTTTCCAAATAGGGTGTCCAAAACTTGGTCAATGAAAGGAAGAGGAAAGTAATCCTTCAGAGTGCCTTTGTTGAGTTCCCGGAAATCAACACAAATTCTCCATTTCCTGGTCACTTTCTTTGGGGCCACTACAAGAGGGGATACCCACTTACTATCAGAGATGGGATAAATAAATCCGACATTTAATAACTTTTGGATATCCTCTTTTACTATATCTTTAAGTGTTGGGTTCATCCTTCTATGGGGTTGCCTAACATGTGTTACTTCCTCCTGGGTGTATATGTGATGGATTCATGTGTTAGGGTGTATACCCTTCATGTCAGTTTATTCCTAGGTGAATTCTCATGTTTGTTCTTTAAGTAAACTTACTAACTATTTTTGTTGGTCTGTATCTAGCCCAGAGTTTACATGTAAACATTTCCCTGGACTAATCTCGTAGGGCATGGTATAAGACATGGCAGACTCATCTATCTCAAAGATAAAAGATGTCGAAGACAAAATGGATGGGTCCAATTGTTCCTAAAATTCTTCCCCAAACATATACTCAAATTCAGGAAATGATTGTGCAAAATCAACATATGTGATAGCAGAAATGAACTGATTTAGCACATTTTTTGTTGTGTACTCCTAAAGTTCCCAGGCATGGTCACTTGGAAATACGGTTTCTTCTCAGTCCTCATTTTCATATGGACATTCAAGCCACCATAGATTCTCCATAATAGGTTGGGCTGGAGGGTATATGGTGAGATTCTGAATAGAAATTCCATTTGAGATGGTCATTTCTCCCTCTCTACAGCCAATAAATGCATTGGTTGTGGCTAACCAAGGCCTTCCTAAAATAACGGGATGGCCGTTGGTAGGATATTTTGAATGGATGACCAAAAATTCTACTAGGTACTCCCATGAGGCTAAAGTAGCTATGATATCATCCAAAATTCCTTCAGGTATAAACCTAGTTTTATCTGCTAATTCCAAAATGGCTAGGGTAGGTCTAAGAAGAGGTTGTAACTATAATTTCTCCAAGGTAGTAGCAGTCATAACATTGATGGCTTCCCCTAAGTCTATGAGAGTGTTTCCAATGGAGACCTCATTAATGGTTATGGTAACCATGGGGTTTCCTGGGTTCCCATATTTTCCTACCTTAAGTTGCTCTGATATATACTAAGAAGGTTCTCCTATCAAATGTACTGTAGGTGGATCCTTCTGCTTCCTACCTAGCTTATTAATACACAATTATTTGATTACCTTACTGTATATTGGAATATCCTTAATGGTTTATATCCAGGGAATCTTGACATAAATATTCTTTAATTCATTCAAGATGTGAAATTCTGTTCGGGTGGTAGGTTTCTCGATTACTAATCTTTCTGGATAAGGATGGGCCTTTGTAATTTGTGAAGGTTCATTTTGGGGAAGCTTGGGTTCTTGGTCCTTATGAATAATAACATCTTCCCACCTAGTTTCATCCGTGGATTGTTTGGTGGTTTCTTCTTCCTCTTCTTCCTAGAAGACTACTGAAGGTCTTTGCCTATCCAAAATGTTTCCTGACCTCAGTTGAATGTCCTGTAATGGAACAACAGTAATAACATATGTCAGGAAGGCCTGCATCTCAACATTATGAACAGGTTGAGTGGGCCTATTATTGTGATTGGGCATTGGTTGTGCCAATAATAATGTTGGTCTTGGGGAGCTTGCATTATGATATTGTTGTGGTTGTTGATGTGGAATAGGAGGTAAAGGTGGTGGACCAAAACTTGGAAGAAGCTGCAAAATGTTCAATGGGAACTGAGGGTAAGGATGGTTGGACATAGGGACATGTGGAGCTTGAAGGTTTCCTTGGTTATGCCCTCCTCTCCATCCTTAAAGCCAAGGATGTTGGAACTGTGCAGACCAGTTTTGTGAACTTGGTGAGTTCCACTGTTGTTGTTGTTGATAATAGGGTGGAATTTGAGATTGTAGATCTGGGTATGTGGGCTAGTTCTTAGGCTACCATGGCCTCCTAGGTGCATGTTGACGGGCGGAATTGACCTCTAGTCAACTCAAGGAGTGAATTCGGTCCGGGGTTGTCTAAATAACCCAAGTCGTTTGGATTAATCCACTCCGACGGGTTTAGTGGCTCCATTAGCCGATCTAAGTCCTAGGAAAGTGAAAGAAAAACTAAGCTAAAGAAGCTAATCTAAGTGAAAAACAGCCTCTGCAAACTATATACAGGTCTGATATATATTCACAGTTCGCTAATTAATATTAACGAAATAATAATCCTACTTAAATGTACAGTTTATTGATATATTGTATCTCTGTTACCTATACAATATTTACAAAATGCAAATTTTGATCGAAATCTGCAAAATCATATATGAATTGTCTTATGACAACGAAGCTAGTATTTTTGGATTTTTATAACTTTTATGAAAAATAAATGAAACAACATCTATCTAACTAAGCAATGAAGATAATAATATATACTGTATATCTATCTAAACTACAGAGAATTCTCATATTAATTAAACTATTAAAATTAAATAGAAAACTAACCTGAAATCATCATCTCCTACTTGTCCTGTACATAGGCATCTGCGTTCACTATTTGATGAGGCCAACCCACACCGGATTTTCAATACTTCGCGTAAACACGAAGAAACAACTCTTCTAAATGCTAACAATAGAACAGGTAAAAGATGCAGCAACAACAATTTTATAGTTTACAAATAATCACATTCAGATAAATCCCACTGCAAAGATTTGTACGTAACTGCTCATTTAACAAAGAAGATTAACCTTTTGTTAATTAAATTAAAACATGATAATTGTTGTATGTAAAATGAGAGACATTAAATATGGACGCAATTTAAATCGCATCACATCAACTTGTACCAAATTTTGATATCTAAAGTAGTCAATAATTTGATTACAAATTGAAATGAACAAAACATGAAATAAAAGTATGATATATTGAAAGCTAAAGCCGTACAAACATCCACTTTCATTCCAATATGAATAATCATCAATCCATAGTCTCTGCCTCCGAGTAGCGATGGTTTGTTTACAAAAAATAACAGGTATATAAAGGCCACAGGATGAAAACATTCCTTGTGGAAATTATCAAAAACTGTTGCAAAAATTATGGGAATACAATCTCCCAAATTCCTATTTCTATCTAATACTAACAGCCTAATCCAACAAAAAAGCATGTTCAAAGATGCCACAGTCGATCCAATCTCCCTTTAAAATTTGTGTGTACCTGTCAATGCAAAAGAATACATGATATTAGATTGCATGTTAATTGTAAAATCAACAAATTCGAATTTTGATAACTAGCTAACAGAATCTCACGATTCTGTAGCTAGTTATTATTATCAACAGAATCGTGTTTTATTCATTCAATCAAAATAGAAATGGATGTGATTTGAGCCAACAAATCCTTTATGCTAATTCAAAACCAACAAAATCATTTTAAAATCATGCTTGAAATACCATACCTCGGTTTCAGGGATTCAATTTGATCAAGCTATTTTTGAATTAACAATGGCAGTGGCCACCTCTACATTTTTGAAAACGACAGTGCCCGTGGTCTTTTGCCTTTTATCGTTAGCTTGCATTCTGTCATTTTCATTGGTTAACACATTTACTCGGTCCTCTAAGGACTTGATTTGGGATTGGAGCAGAGGGACATCTGTATAATATCGGTCGAGCCAAGAGTTGCATTCATTGCACTGTGGTTGATTAGGCTGTGTAATTATAGGTGAAGAATCTCTTAAATTACCAGCAGTTCCACTGTTGAGTTTGATCCCAGGGAAGTTGGGGTCATCTCTAAGGCACGGAAGGAGGTTTGATATGTAGTCATAGGGCTTAGCTGAACAGAGGCCGTGTGAGTATGGATACTCCTCGTTTAGAAACCGCTCCATTTCAGAATCAGAATCTTCACTCAATAAAATTGGTTTCTGATCTGTGTTTTGTTTAGGTTTATTGCGAGCACACCTTGATACCCAGCGTGCAGCCTTCTTACCCTTGCAATTGATATCATTATTACCCTTACCCTTTTTCTTTGTAGACCTCTTAACAGGCTTAGCACTGTCTTTTAGGCATGATTCAGGCAGGGTGTCAGGTAGGTTATCGTTTGGGTAGGTCGAGGTTTCAACAGAGGGTAAGAGTGTAGGAGGGGGCATGACAGGCCCGACAAGGGTTTCTGTGACCACGATTTTGTCAACTTGCCCAATTTCAAGACTGGAAAAGCCATTCCTCAACAAGAAATCTTCCCAATAGTCACCACTCAACCTTAAATGATGGACTATGGGAATTTTAATTAAATAGTGGTGGAAGAGGCTAGAGTCATCTTTCTCCCTCTTGAAACGTTTAGCCATTTTATACAAACTGCGAAGGAGGAAATGTGGCATATTTAAAGGAAAATCTATGAAACTCATGAGAAGTCGTAGGTGGTAAAGGAAAACTAAACCGTATCTACCCTCGCATGTAATGAATTGCTTGATAATGGCCAACAAATCATGCCATCTAGACTTAAGAGCTGTAACTGGCATACCTTTGTCACAACTGTTGATTTTCCTCGAGGTAAACAGGAGCGACCATGGTACTTCATCAACCTTAGAATTTTTAAACCATTTCTTCCCTTTGGCTGGCAGACCAGTGGTTGAGCTAAGTAAATCCTCGTTCAATTCGAGTTGGATGTCCCCAACTTTGGCCCTGCATCCATCGAACGTAAGGGCAAATTGCTGAGCGACTGCGAGGTTGAAACCCTCAATTTTTTCAATTAAAACCAACCAACCATTCCTCTCTAGGTCCTCTCGGGCATTATCAAATAACAACAATGTTTGGAAACCATTGGGTTCGATTTGCACTACAGGGGCCATAGCAGATAGCACACAGTCAACAGGGTAATCGGTGAGGGGGGTTAACAGGGTAGACACAGAACCATTTTCCCGCAGGTTTTCCTAAAACAAACAAAGGCAGCCCGAAATGCACGACCAAGCGTTAATGTTTATGCATGTGAGACTGGTGTAGTAATTTGGGACCATGCAAAACTATTATGTCAGCTGTACAATCGATGACGCCTTGGTAAAGAGTTTCATTCAAATCGCAATGGTGTATATCAAAAGCATTGTAAACAACATGTCAAATAGATTATCACATAGCCATTGAAAACCATGAAATACATAACCAAAAATCGATCCGAAAATAAACAAAGGCATTTGTATGATTTAAAAGAAACCAATATGTCGAACATTGCACCAACGAATTGACCCCAACATTAATGTGTTCAATAAAACCATTGCACCAAGGATTTGATCAAAGATACCAAAATATCATATAACCATTTCTAAATCGAAACCATATTGACAATGGTCAAATGCAAAGTGAGTAGAGGTTTGGTGTTTTGATAAATGTATGACTAGTAGTGAGTTGGAGGTAAAAGAGTTATGACCACATAAACAAAAAGATTTATAAAAATCCAAAAGATCATTTTAATGCAATCAACATGACTTCCAACTCTAGGTTTTCACGCTTGCAGTCATGAAAATAAAAACAAAAAGCAAGTATGTGAAAGAGAAAGATAATAGTGTCGTTTTATTTTAAAAAATTGCGACGAGTAATGAGGGTTTAAAACCTTTGTGTAGGTAGCTTGTAAGGAAAAGATAGAAATGACAATGGATGCCAACAATGGCAACACACTGGTAGAAGTAGTTATCTCTTCCAAATGAACAAATCCAGATTAGGATAATGAGAATAATTCTAACTCAAAAACAACCAGAAAATTGTCTAAACATCATCATCAATCATAAAAATTCCAGCTGGTTATTTTAAAAGATGAAAACTGATAAAAGTCTTAATAAAAGTGAGTCACGATATTAAGGATAAAATCTCCAATACTGTTGACAGAGCCACTCCTACCAACATGCATCCATAGCCTCGACAGGGTTGCCATTTAATCCACTCTGATATCTGTATCCTGCCAGGAAGTTCCAGATCAAAATAAAGGACATTTTAAGGTCAAGAGATTCCATGTTTAAAAATTTTCATATACTCGACATTGCTTCGCTGCCAGCGGGCCTGTTCAGTACCCTGATGAAGTTGTCTTAGCGTCATGCATGCATTTACCCACTGCCAACAGACCTGTTCAGTATCTTGGCAGGTTTACAAGCACCTCCCACAGCTCTTTAATGATTTATTTGGTTTTTAAAGATATATAATTGAGTGGGGTGACACTGAAAATTATGATATTTTGGACATATTTTAATAAATTACAGACCTTGAGAATTTTTTTTAAACTGCCCTTCATTAAGATCTAGAGATAGTTTGTTAATAAACCGACCTTCGGAGGCAGGGAAACATCTTCTGAGTTGTTCTCTTAAGGAACAGGGACATCATAAGAAGAAAATGGATGATCATGAGAGGCTTCAATTACATATCAAAATCAATAAACTCCTTTCAAACAACAAGCTTTCTTTAATATGGCTGTAAATTTCAAAACCATATCATAATTGATGTTTTAACAATCTTCAGTAGTTATTTCAGAGGAGAAATTTTTCTGTTCTCTTTTTATGAAACGGTTCATGGTGCAGGCATGTGTGTTTCAAAAGAAAGACTGATAAGAATAAATAGAAACAAAACACACCAGCGAAGAAAGATTTGAAAGCAAAGAAATCCAAACAAAAAAAATATGTACAGAAGGTGCATCTGAAAACCTCATGCAACAAATCCCTTGGGAGACTGAAAGAAAGTAGGAAAAACCTGTTTGATGGGAAAGAAGTCTTACTCATGGTACCTTGGGTTAGGGTTGATTCATATTTATTTATCTCTTTACTTTCCATTTAAGATTTTCATGACGATACTACGTTTTTTGAAAATAAATATTCAACTAAAAGCAAAGAGAAAAAGATCAAGCGGACTTCCCTGATAACAATCATATTATGGTTCTCATGGTGTGCCCACTTGTGTTCATGACTGCATTATTACAAAGAGAAATAGTGAGAAATAAAACTGAAAGAAAACCTATTCCTAAACCTACCCTAACTATTAAACAAATCAGAATACTACATGAAGTCATGTTTCCAATGTAGCCATCGGAGTAACTCCAATCCTGCAACGGAAACAAAATCAAACATTATTAATAAGAATGGTAATATATCAACAAATGACAGAAACATATCACACTTACCTTCATAATCATCATCTAAAAACAAAGTAAGCATGATCTTACCATTCCCTTGAATATCCTTGATGTATGAATCCTCCAGCCATTGCGCAATCTTGTCGTGATAAGGGTCATAATGGCATGGGTGAGTGTAAGTAGGTTTGAAAAACTTGTCAGGATTATGAGGAAATGGAATAACCATTAGCCAAGGCTAAAATGCCCCATCCTCCTGACAGTTCTCTAAGTGTTCATTAATTTCTTCACATGGAGGATCTAAAAGAAATATGTCACGCCTACTTCCAAGATACTTAGGTCAAAAGAAAGCAAGCTCAACTTTGTCTTTATTATGAAATTTTTTTATATATGAATATTCAAGCCATCCTAAGATCCTGTCACAAAAATGAGGATGCAAACCATGACTTTGATGAAACGAATATATCAATGGAAAAATCATCATAGGAGGATTCATGCAATCAATTGGATCATTGGTTTGAATGTTTCCTTCGATGAGATTGACCATTTAAAAATGTGAATTATAAACATTAAGATTTGAGCTAAGCAAAAAACAAATATGAAATGTAGAACGTTTGATCTCCATAAAATATAATGCATCGTCTTTTTCAACAATAAACTGTGTAAAATCATCTCACAACATGTCCTTTTCCCATGTGAGTGATGAAAGTGAACAAGCGTCAAATCCAATTTTATCAATGTTATGCTCGGAATTAATTTCACCAAAATTTAGAATATTGAAGAGATATGATTGTGGCGGCAAAGAGTAGGATGTTGTAGGTAAGGTGTCAAGTCCAACAGAGTCTAGGAAGAGATTAGGATATAAAGAATAAAAGGAATCATACATAAGCACATGAAAAGAATCTCTTGAATTAACAATGGTATTCTCAAGAGATTTCTCTTCACCTTCTTTAAAACCCTTACTCTATTTTGGTGACGAATACCTCAACATGATATGATCATATGGATTTGCCTTTTGCATGATAGATAATTCAAAATTTATGTGACAAACATCTAGTCTTTCCTGTGAACAAAATGCATTTTGAGGACAAAGGTTTAAAGTTTCTTCTTCTAGTTGCGTAACTTCTTCTCTAATCAGTTTCATAGAAGTATTAGAACATTCAAGATGATTTTCGTCGCTTAAGTGTTCTTCAATGACCGATTTTAAATATTGATTAGAGCATGAGTTACAAGAATGAGGATATGCACCTTGATCCAGAAATGAATCTTCTTCCATACTGGTCGAAGACTAAAAATACAATGATTCAAAGGAAAAACCAATTTGGTTGTCACTAAGAACCTAGTCAATAGATTCTACCTCCCTAGCTTGTTCAACATTGTCGGAAAGATTCTTCTCTTCTTGTGAAGAGAATTGTCCTTGCAGTTGACTGATAGGATTTTGCAATTAGTTCTTCATTCGTGCTTGAATATGACTGGATGGGAGGGATGCAAGCATCAAAGAAGAGACTTAATGTAAATGACATGTCATCGAGATCAAATTTACAGAGGATATGATAGACTCTTGTCGAAAATTCTTCTGAAGATGAATCACCGTTGATTAGCGAAGTATGAAATTCTTCACATAATTGATCGAAATCATAAATTTCAAAAGCATCTAGAAACTCATCTACAAATTGAAACCAATAAAAAATGTGAGATGCTGGAAAGGATTCAAACCAATGTTTAATCCTGCCTCAAAAAGTAAAAGCGAAAAGTCTGCATAAAACTCTTAAATCTGAGATGTCATGTTTGATGCATTTGCACCAAAACTTGTTAAGGTGGTCTTTAGCAGATATATTGCCTCCACCATCAAAGGTGAGTTTGGACAAGCGAGAGACTATCTCGTTGGGAACATTGGGTAATGAAAAGTTGAAAGCATGTTCCAACACAGTGATTTGGGGAGCCATGGGAAAATTGAATACATTTAAAAATAAAGGCTCCTACAAGGCCAACTTGTCAGTCGGCCCTCCTTCTAGCGCCATTTGTTGACGGGCGAAATTGACCGCTCGTAAGCTGGAGGAGTGAATCCGGTCCGGGGTTGTCCAAATAATCCAATCCGTTTGGATTAATCCACTCCGACGGGTTTAGCGGCTTTGTTAGCCGATCTAAGTCCTAGGAAAGTGAAAGAAAAACTAAGCTAAAGAAACTAATCTAAGTGAAAAACAACCTCTGCAAACTATATACAGGTCTAATATATACTCAAAGTTTGCTAATTAATATCAACGAAATAATAATCCTACTTAAATGTACAATGTATTGATATATTGTATCTCTGTTACCTATACAGTATTTACAAAATGCAAATTTTGATCGAAATCTGCAAAATCATATATGAATTGTCTTATGACAACAAAGCTAGTATTTTTGGATTTTTATAACTTTTATGAAAAAGAAATGAAACAACAGCTATCTAGCTAAGCAATGAAGATAATAATCTATATTGTATATCTATCTAAACTACAGAGAATTCTCATATTAATTAAACTATTAAAATTAAATAGCAAACTAACCTGAAATCATCATCTCCTACTTGTCCTGTACATAGGCATCTGCGTTCACTGTTTGATGAGGCCAACCCGCACCGGATTTTCAATACTTCGTGTAAACACAAAGCAACAACACTTCTGAATGCTAACAACAGAACAGGTAAAATATGTAGCAACAACAATTTTATAGTTTACAAATAATCACATTCAGATAAATCCCACTGCAAAGATTTGTACGTAACTGCTCATTTAACAAAGAAGATTAACCTTCTATTAATTAAATTAAAACAGGATAATTGTTGTATGTAAAATGAGAGACATTAAATATGGATGCAATTTAAATCGCATCACATCAACCTGTACCAAATTTTGATATCCAAAGTAGTCAATAATTTGATTACAAATTGAAATGAACAAAACATGAAATAAAAGTATGATATATTGAAAGCTAAAGCCGTACAAACATCCACTTTCATTCCAGTCTGAATAATCATCAATCCATAGTCTCTGCCTCCGAGAAGTGATGGTTTGTTTACAAAAATAACAAGTATATAAAGGCCACAAGATGAAAACATTCCTTGTGGAAATTATCAAAAACTGTTGCAAAAATTATGGGAATACAATCTCCCAAATTCCTATTTCTATCTAAGACTAACAACCTAATCCAACAAAAAAGAATCTTCAAAGATGCCACAGTCGATCCAATCTTCCTTTAAAATTCATGTGTACCTGTCAATGCACAAGAATACATGATATTAGATTGCATGTTAATTGTAAAATCAACAAATTCAAATTTTGATAACTAGCTGACAGAATCTCACGATTCTATAGCTAGTTATTATTATCAACAGAATTGTGTTTTATTCATTCAATCAAAACATAAATGGATGTGATTTGAGCCAACAAATCCTTTATGCTAATTCAAAACCAACAAAATCATTTTAAAATCATGCTTGAAATACCATACCTCAGTTTCAGGGATTCTATTTGATCAAGCTATTTTTGAATTAACAATGGCAGTGGCTGCCTCTACATTTTTTAAAATGATAGAGCCCGTGGTATTTTGCCTTTTATCGTTAGCTTGCAGTCTATCATTTTCCTTGGTTAACACATTTACTTGGTCCTCTAAGGACTTGATTCGAGATTGGAGAAGAGGGACATCTGTATAATATCGGTCGAGCCAAGAGTTGCATTCATTGCACTGTGGTTGATCAGGCCATGTAATTACAGGTGAAGAATCTCTTAAATTACCAGTAGTTCCACTATCGAGTTTGATCCCGGGGAAGTTGGGGTCATCTCTAAGGCACGGCGGGAGGTTTGACACGTAGTCATAGGGCTTAACTGAACAGAGGTCGTGTGAGTATGGATACTCCTCGGTTAGAAACAGCTCGATTTCAGAATCAGAATCTTCACTCAATAAAATTGGTTTCTGATCTGTGTTTTTTTTAGGTTTATTGCGAGCACACCTTGATACCCAACGTCCAGCCTTCTTACCCTTGCAATTATCATCGTTATTACCCTTACGCTTTTTCTTTGTAGACCTCTTAACATGCTTAGCATTGTCTTTTAGGCATGAGTCAGGCAGGGTGTCAGGTAGGTTATCGTTTGGGTAGGTTGAGGGTTCAACAGAGGGTAAGAGTGTAGGAGGGGGCACGACATGCCCAACACGGGTTTCTGTGACCACGGTTTTGTCAACTTGCCCAATTTCAGGACTCGCAAAGCCATTCCTCAACAAGAAAGCTTCCCAACAGTCACCACTCAACCTTAAATGATGGACTATGACAATTTTAATTAAACAGTGGTGGAAGAGGCTGGAGTCGTATTTCTCCCTCTTGAAACATTTAGCCATTTTATACAAACTGCGAAGGAGGAAATGTGGCATATTTAAAGGAAAATCTATGAAACTCATGAGCAACCGTAGGTGGTATAGGAAAACTAAACCGTATCTACCCTCACATGTAATGGATTGCTTGATAATGGCCAAAAAATCATGCCACCTAGACTTAAGAGTTGTAACTGACATACCTTTGTCACAACTGTTGATTTTCCTCGAGGTAAATAGGAGCGGCCATGGTACTTCATCAACCTTAGAATTTTTAAACCATTTCTGCCCTTTGGCTGGTAGACCAGTGGCTGAGCTGAGGAAATCCTCGTTCAATTCAAGTTGGATGTCCCCAACTTTGGCCCTGCATCCATCGAACGTAAGGGAAAATTGTTGAGCGACTGCGAGGTTGAAACCCTCGAATTTTTCAATGAAAACCAACCAACCATTCCTCTCTAGGTCCTCTTGGGAGTTATCAAATAACAACAACGTTTGGACACCGTTGGGTTCGATTTTCACTATAGGGGCCATAGCAGATAGCACACGGTCAATAGGGTAATTGGTGAGGGGGGTTAACAGGGTAGACACAGAACCATTTTCCCGCAGGTTTTCCCAAAACAAACAAAGGCAGCCTGAAATGCACGACCAAGCATTAATGTTTATTCGTGCGAGGGTGGTGTAGTAATTTGGGACCATGAAAAACTATTATGTCAGCTGTATAATTGACGACGCCTTGGTAAAGAGTTTCATTCAAATCGCAATGGTGTATATCAAAAGCATTGTAAACAACATGTCAAATAGATTATCACATAGCCATTGAAAACCATGAAATACATAACCAAAACTCGATCTGAAAATAAACAAAGGAATTTGTATGATTTAATAGAAACCAATATGTCGAACATTGCACCAACGAATTGACCCCAACATTAATGTGTTCAATAAAACCATTGCACCAAGGATTTGATCAAAGATACCAAAATATCATATAACCATTGCTAAATCAAAACTATATTGGCAATGGACAAATGCAAAGTGAGTAGAGGTTTGGTGTTTTGATAAATGTATGACCAGTAGTGAGTTGGAGGTAAAAGAGTTATGACCACATAAACAAAAAGATTTATAACAATCCAAAAGATCATTTTAATGCAATCAACATGACTTTCAACTCTAGGTTTTCATGCTTGCAGTCGTGAAAATAAAAATGAAAAGCAAGTATGTGAAAGCGAAAGATAATAGTGTCATTTTATTTTAAAAAATTGCGATGAGTAATGAGGGTTTAAAACCCTTGTGTAGGCAGCTTGTAAGGAAAAGATAGAAATGACAATGGCTGCCAACAGTGCATAATATGATTCCCCAGGATCCACGCTCCTATAGATTGCTAAAAAACTAGGAAATGATGGAAATTTTTCAGTTGAATGGTCTTTTGTGTAGAAGCCAAAAACTGAAATGTTATCTAATGGGCATTCCCTTGAGGAATGCTTCCTTTTGCATCTTGGGAAATATATGTTCATTACTGCATTTTCCTCCTCCTGTTTCTTTTTAATCTTTAGTGTGTCCAATTGGGAACCTATTGTGCCTAAGATATCTATCTTGAAGTTCTCTAAAGGGTTCCCTATATTTTCTCTTGTGATACCACTTGAACTAAGTGGTTTTATGTTCCTATTATAAGGGTCCCAAACATTCTTTCCTATTTTATATCCACTCCTTGAGTAATTCTTACACATTTCACATATTTCAGTGAATGGTTTATGAGAGATGTCACCTGATGCCATTAGGTTAAGCATCTCTAGGTATTCTTCTGAAATTCCCTTAAGGAAAATATTCCTAACTGCATCCTCTAGGATGTCATGGTATTTCAATTTCTGGGAGATGTATGCAAACCGTTCCATATAATCCTCGAGCTTCTTGTCTTCTAATTGTTGGATTTTTAAGATGTCATTATGAGACTCCTTGGTCTTGCAGTAGTCTTCATACTTCTTGAGAAATATATCTTTCATGGCTTCCCAAGACCTAATATTGGATTCTCCCAACCCCATGAACCATCTTAGTGCAAAGTCCTTGAGGGTGGAAGGAAAGAGTTTTAGTTTTTGGGCATCTTGTAAGTAGTTGTATCTCTTACACAAGATTTCGAACTCAAATAGGAAGGTATATGGATATTCACTTCTTTTACCATAAAAGGTGGGCAGTGTTGAGAGAGGAATATTTTTCATATTGACATTTGGGGTGGTGTCCAAAATTGGAAACCCGAAGGTAGTTTCGGTTTGGTTTCCAATCTCTTCTTCTTCCCCGTGTCTTACATTTTTTTGATCCCCCTGATCATCCATACTGGTTTGGTTTCCAAAAAGAGAGTACCTCAGTGGTTTTATCTTTGAAGAAAACAAGGTTTCCCTCTGATGGAAAGGTATTCCTATTGTTTGGGTGTTTGGGACTCTACTCGATCCGGTTGAGGTTATTGGTGCCAAATTTTCTGTGTCAATTTGAGAGACAATTATTTTGGTTGAACTACCAAAAAAAATAATCTCCTGTTCAGGGTCTGTGATTTCTTCAAAGTTAGGATCTCCTGGTGGTGGTGTAAAAGAAAAGTTTGTATTGTTTGGTTCTGCAGAAGGCTCGAGTGGTATTGCCTCTTGTTCCACTGATGCTTCAATTTTATGTTCTATAGTAATCCCTATCTTAGTCTCATCAAAGACTACTTTAGCTCTTTGGGTTGAGCTAGCTCCTATTTTTCGATATTAGTCTATGGAATTTATGAGTGGAATGTTCCTTCCCCCAAAAAGGCCGGAATGAACCTTGGTTGAAAGATCTTATTTCGATTTAATGTATCTACCTTTTGGGTCTCTGGGTGTATTCATGAAAGCAAACAAAAACAAAAATAAAAACTACCATTGGGTTTGGGGGAGCCTACAATAGCAGATGCATAGGTTCTTACCTCTTGTCTTAAAGTTCCCTTGCCACCAATCTAATGCTAAGGCTTATAATGGATCTATTTCGTAACTATTTCCTACCTTCAGACAACTCCCCGACAACGACGCAAAAAATTATGGGTGTTCTACATGCACTAAAAACACTCTAAAAACCCTCAATTAAATTGTCAACCCAGGGTAACTAAACTTAGAGTTGTAGCAATATATATGCCAAGGTAGAAAGGTTGGAGGTAGTATAGTCTAACTAAGGAAATGGGATATTGAAGGGATAATCTACTCAAGCAAAGACTACTAATGATCAAACCCTAGTAAGAAACTTAAACTATGTACCATAAGTAACTTTTGAACAAAAGATCGATGGATAGTCCTAAGAAAGAAAATGAAAACTCTACTTAAAGAAAACTAACTTAATCATGACAATAAGAAAAATCAAACTATCTACCTAATAAGTAATAACAACAACAAACTACTTTAATTAACCTACTCGAATTTAATAAGCAACTATCCTATAAAATCAAGTGAATAAGCAAGCAACTACCGTATCAAAGCAAAATAGACAAGCAAGCAACTACCTTATTAAAGCAAATAAACAAGCAAGCAAAAAACTAACTAACCTACGATAACTTCTACAACAAGTAAACTAATTAAGATTACTTAATAAACAACTAATCAATCTAAGAAGTAAGTGAACTCTATTCTTAAATCAAACTTCACAACTACTTCTAATTTATGAAAGGAAAACTTAATCTACTAAATTGAAAGCATTATTGCAATAAAAGTAATTAACAACTAATATTTAATCTATGATAATAAACTATTCTTTAATCTACCAAAGCAAGAAGATTATTCTTTAATCTATAAAAGCAAGGAAACTATCCTCTAATCTATGAAAGCAAGAAAACACAAACATAGTGTTGATGGTTATGTCTCTGGTGTCTTATAATATCAAGATGACATTTAACAATTAACGATAATTCAAGAGGGATAAAATCGATATTGACTTCGATAGCAAGATGAAAAGTGTGAATTAGACAATTCAGTGAGAACTTAGCCATTATAGAAGAAACATCAACTATTCTGCATATTCATGTGATTATCCAATCATGCATTAATCATCAACAATATAAAAACACTATTCTTGTAAATTCAATTGCATTATATACTAATTAAGCAAATTCATACTAGTTAGATTCATAACTGGAAACTAAACTCAATAATCAACTTTGAATTAAAATTCCAACCTATAACTAAAAATAAAATTGCATAAGGTAAACTAAACTAGTCCTATTTTAACAATTCAAATTGCAAAAGAGGAAATACTCATAAAACAGAAATTAAATACTATTTCAGCATATGACAAGAAATTAAATGAGCAAACTAAACGATGATTCAAATAAGAAAAACTAAGTAGAAGCTAGATAGACAAACTAGAATTGAAAGCTAAAAACTAATAACTATCCATCCACCAAAACCTTGTGAAGGAAATCATAAACTAAAAACTTTGTTTTAAAATCTATTTTTACACTCTATTTCAGCATAAAGAAAACCTAGCTATCACCTAATTATGCACAGGGTTAGCATCTAATATTGCAAGCTTATTTCCTATCAACTAACAGATCATTGCATATTAACAATAGCCTCCATAATAACTTGAAAAACTGAACTAAACTAATTAAATTATAAACAACAAGTTATACAGTAAAGAAGCATAATGAAAACATTATGTACAGGAAATGAATAAAATGATAACTACACTATTTAATGCACAAAAAAACTAATTGGATATTCACCCAGACTATTGGTGCCCCCCCCCCAACAAGTTGTGGCTAATATTCAAAGACGAACCACCAGCTCAATAACACAAATTCAACATTAAAATAAAAAATGAAGTCTTTACACAATTTTAGCAAAATATATATGAAAATAGAAAAACAGAGCTGAATTGTCTTTTTCTCTCTAACACTCTTTGTTTGACCACTGAGGTGGTATTTATAGGTTTATAGGTTAAGAGGTAAACCACTGGAAGGGTCTAGCTTCTCTAAAAACAACAAATCTCTTTTAAAGTGCCCTAACTGTCGGTGGCTTCTAGAAATAAAGCGATCCATTAATCACTCTGCATAACAACCCAAATTGAGTTATCAGAAGCTCATTAGATGGAGGCCACAAGAATAAGAAAAACCCATGTATCTGCTTCGCCCATCGCTGGTCATCGATATGCTAACCGCCAAAACGCCCATGGTTATTTTGAAGGACCGAGTGTCATACATAGTTCCAGATGGAGTACCGGATCGAGTGCCGAATGGAGTACTAGACTGAGTGCCAGATGCAAAAATGAGCTACGATTTTTCCCTGTGACACACAAAAGGCGAATTAGTTTCCTGGAATCATAAAAGTATGCTGAATTACACTCAAAATCCATCATAAAACATGAATCATGCATACCTGGTATGAATCATAGTTAATTGACACAAAATCTCTTCAAAACTCTTCAAAACAAGAAAACACATATACATATTCAGCCAAGAAGGATCTAATTAACCTCGTTAAATTAATCATATCACGGCCCCAACAATTACCTTAGGCAGTGTAAATTACAATGCTTCATACATTACTCCACCTAACACTCTATCGAACACTGGGAATACAAATTATATAGCAATAAGCATGTATTTGATAATATCATCAGTATTGTAATACTTTGGACTGTCAAGTTGGATGATAGGGCGATTTCAACTGAAGTATCCAGTGGTTGCAACTGAAGTATCCATCTTTGTTTCTTTCATTGAAATGTAATTGTAACGGAGAATTCTTGAGCAAAGAGGTGTTAGTTGCTAGCCGAGTTCCAATATATGTAGTGGAAAAGGAAGTTTATAGATGGAGAAAACAGAATTGTTGAGTTATGAACATCCCCCTCTCTCTTGGAACAATCAAGATACACAACTCCTTTGATCATTTCTCCCTTTTATTGTTCATGAGAACTTAGAAGAGATCCATAAACCAAAATTGTGATGTAGTACCAAGATTGTCATCTACACATAATCAAAGAAATCATGAGATTACTAAAATAGTATATATTTGATAATATTTCATCATCATGATATGAAATTATCAACAATTGATGACATATTCAACTTGATGAATTTTTTAAAATGTGGTTTCATGGTATATCTCTTCATGGCACAAATCATATAGTCTTTTCACATAGACATTCTAAACAAATGAAAAAAAATTATCTCAAGAAATCAGTTCCCTCCTAAGCATAGTAACATTTTCTCAATCAATCATATAGGAAACCAGTCAATCCTTCCAATATCCTGATATTTATAGCTTTTGAGTGTATAGGTAAATTTCACATGTTAGCCTACAAAAATGGTTAAGAGCATGGCCCCACCTGTAAGACAAGAAATATTACATATAGTGAAGAAGAATTAGACAAGAGAGTCTTAAGATCATATTCAAGTTAGTCCCCAATGGAAAGTTAATGGATTTCATTTACCTTTGCTTAACCATGCATACTTCTTTTCAGTCATGCCTACAGGTAGTGACATACATTAGGACAAGTTTAAAATCAAATACTTATTATTTTTATTTATTATTTTTCAATTATCATCCTCTCCAGGTAGAATGTCCCACTGCCAGCAAGCCTATTCATTAATCTGATGGGTTTACCTAGTCATACCATAGGTCGGTACCCTCTGTCAGCAATCATGTTTAGCACTCCAACAGGTTAGCCTCTTGCACCCTTTTTACAGAAAAGACTAGTCCTTACCACCACCTTTAATATTTGTGTATTAATTTTTCTCTTGCAGCAATATGGGGAGGCAACTCAAACCTTTTTACAGACTAGGATGGTATTTGAGTTGAAAGATGATTTCTTATATATATATATATATATATATATATATATATATATATTACTTTTATAAATTGTCCTGATGTAAGGGATACCAAATTAGCATGCACAACAACCAATAGGGTTGTTGTGCATGCCAATTTGGCATGCAAAACAACCACAGGGTTGTTTTGCATGCCAAATTGACCCCAACATTACATGTGTTTATAGATATTATTTTTTTTATGTGAAGAGACAACATGACCCCAACATTACACTCATTCAAATCACTCATGACACATCTCCCCCATATTGGAAACATAGAATGTGCTTCTCATGCAATAATTCGAATGGTCTCTATCATCAATGGTGTAGCTTTTGTTGTTGTAAAGTTTCTAAATTATGTAAATGGGATGATGAATCTTACACATGGAACTACCTTATCGCCTACCTCAATTTATTAATTATGGTTGATTTGTCTACTTGGTTTTGTCTACATCGAATTTTTTATCCTATGATTGAATTATGATTCTTTCCCTATAGTCACGAATCATAATATCATTAGAGAATGCCCAACTGCCAAGTTATTTGTGTTGTTAGGGAAAGCAAATTTTCTACACTCACTCTCTCATTCCCATCATTTTAGAGGTTAAAAATCCTCCAAAACATTAACCTAGTATCATTGGGAGGCAAATATCCCAATATTGATCCTACATGATACAACTAAAGGATGGGGATTGACCCCAAAAATGGTGATAAATCATGACAAACACCCACCTCAGGTTAGACGTCTGTCAACTCTTACTTAATGGATGTTCCTAGACTAAGTTATTTGGTCCGTGGTCTTGATTGTCAAAGACTTTATCTATTGTTATTTATGTTATCATAGACATACATACAGATTTTTATGTTCCCAAGGTGGCTACATTTTAGTGTAGGGTGATTTTGGTTTTGAATTCAACTAATTTTGATCTTGATTAAGGTGACTACTTAAGAGAACCATTAGGAACATTTTACCAAAAACAAACTATGCCTTTCCTTTTTTTTAGAAATTGTTGGATTTAAACAAAGTTCACTACTATAATCCAAATGGAGAGTGTGATGCAAGTCTCTATAATCAAGCCAAAATTATATATAAATATCATGAATGTATGGGGGGGGTTTCCTACGAAAATTATAGAAAATGATACTAAAGACAATAGCTTCTGAATTAGATTTTCACCCTTCTTTGACCTTTTTAGACCTTGCCTTGCCTTGACAAACCTTGCCTTGACAAAACACATTCCTTTCATTGATAGACCTTGCCTTGACTAAACACATGACTTGCCTTGACAGACCTTGCCTTGCATTGACATTCCTTGCCTTGGCATGCCTTGCATTGATAGACCTTTCCTTGCCTTACCTTGACATGGCTTTCCTTGCCATGCCTTTCCATGCCTTGCTTTGACATGTCCTTCCTTGCCTTGACATGTCATTATATGTCTTGCCTTGACATGCTATGCCTAGCCTGGCCATGCCTTGCCTTAAAAAGGCATGCCTTGCCCTAAAAATACATGCCTTTCCTTGACATGTCTTGCCTTGCCTTCACAAGCCATGCATTGCCTTGAAAATCCATGCCTTTCCTTGACATGTCTTACCTTTCCTTGACATGTCATGCTTTTCCATGCATTGACATGCCTTACCATGACTTTCCTTGCAATGTATTTCCTTTCCATTCATTCCCTTGCCTTGCCTTGCCATGTCTTTCCTTGACATGGCATGCCATGCCTTGACATTCCTTGCCTTGACATGCATTCCCATGACATGCCTTGCCTTTCCTTGACATGCCTTGCCTTGACATACCTTGCCTTGCATTGACATTCCTTTCCTTAACATGCCATACCTTGCATTGACCTTTCCTTGCGTTGATAGGACTTTACTTCACATGTCATGCCTTGCATTGACATGCCTTGCTTTGCAGAAAGAATTGTTAACTATTTCTCTTGATTTACTTTGTTGTAGGTCATTTTTACATGTTTTCATGCCACTAGCATTCAACTAACTTTTTAAAATCCCTTTTGTCATTTTTTAATCTTGGGGATATCACTTGTTATCTTATTATTTCACTAATAACCACCTACAGAGGAGTCTTAGAAAATATGATCATAATAATAATAATAATTCTATAATAATGGTGCCCGCACGGGGGTAGACGGATTGACAAGTGTCGTGTAAATGGAAGGAAATTTGTAAAATGAAGTCTCATGTTCGATTCTCGACCGGATTTACTCATGCGCCATTCTTGCGGGCTGGGTGGTTGCACCTGGAGTTATAGTGGTAGCCGACGGAGATCGACCCCGTGTCACGCGAGTACGAGAACTGCCAGTTGCCAATTCCCCCAATACAAAAAATAAAAAATAAAAAAAATAAATAAAAAAAATTCTATAATAATGGCACATTTGATCCCTCATATCAATAAAAACAAGTTACATGTTGACTGAACATCCAAGGATTGACATTTTTCATTGACCATTTCACCTTAACATTGACTTAACCATCGTACTAAGTTCCAAATATGGGGTTCTTCCAATTTAGAAGTAAAGGCAGGGGAAATATATAAACTTAGAAAACTATAAAGTGCATCTAGATTTAGAATTCCTTCCTTGTATATCATGTTTTTCCTTTGAGAAGCTTTAAATTTGGCAAGAAAAATCAATCTCAAGTTATATACTCTCCATTTCTACATACTTCAATGATATATCTTTGCAATGTTTTTTGTTTTTCTTCATACAACTCTGTCAAACTCTATTGGTTGAGAGTCAAATTTGTGTAAAGATCCATGCAGACATCCAAAATTAGGAATCATTTTGTTTATGGATCACATTTAGCATCAAATCACATTCCAAAACCAAAGAAATGAAGTGTTGTGGAGTAGATCGATGGCCTGGACAAGGAGCCACTATTATGTTGCTGAAAAAAATCTCGTGATGTCAGAGTTTCTAGGTGTTGTAGCCGAGTGTGGAGAAGACACTCTTAGTTAAATTGTTGGAAGATTGCTTTTTGTCATTGATGTCAACCCTAGTCATTGGTTGTATTCATTGATGCCAACCCTAGCCATTGGATTTTGGACATATTAGCACTCCGTAAATCCGTTCAGTTGATAAACAGATGATGAAGGCAACATTTTCAACCAACTTTGAGACCCAAAACTAGCCTTTCAGGTCTGGAGAGGGCTCTCTCAAAAATGGTGCGGTCTCTGTACAGGATATGACTTTGAAAAAAATGGCTATATTTAACACCTATGCTAAAATGGGTTCTAGTTATATTAGCACAGGAAGGTAAGACTTGGGCTATGGGGTCAGTCTAAGGAAAAGACGGGACAAATGACTCAGTGAATGAACTCGAGAGGATAAGGCTAGGTGAGAAACAACCTTTAGTGTAAAACCATAATGTGTGGTGGGAGAAAATACTAGAAGTAACTCGTAGCACCACTGTGGGAGAATTCAGAGTTACTTTAGAGGAAAATGTTTTGTCTAAGTGGCACAAACAAGGGGAGATGTACAACGAATCCATAGGTTCGATAATTCATTCCGAAATAAACAGAAAGAGTTATGAAATAAAGATAACAGGAAATCACATACGCAAATAAAGAAGAACAATAAATCCAATTGTTACAACTAGAATCTTATCATCAAGTTGCAAGACCTTTGCATTAAATTCTGGTCAAAACTCAGACTACATACAATAGTTGTTATCTACCACATTTGCCAACCAACCCCGTTTACATGAAAATGATCCCCATATATAGAAAACTAATTTCACCCTTGGCTGCTAAGGTCATACTACTCTCTCCTAGAATCATGGATCCATTTTCTTTGAAAGAGAACAATAACTTCAACAGATTCACTAAAAATAGAAAACCCAACTTTGCCAAATCATAATCTTAACCGAAATATTCTTTACAATCATTTATCATGATCAAAATTAGACCATATGGTTTTGATGAGTCATCGTGTGCATTTTTTGACACTCTGTCATCCCTGCACAACAAGTCTTCTATGCGACAGTAGCCTACAACAACAACACAATGGTATGTGAAACAAACTGGGAAAATAGGCGTTAAATATGACATATTATCTCATTGATAAAAAACTATTTTATAAAATAAGATAGGTTTTTTTATTTAATCTCTTTATAAAGAAAAATCTCTCTTGGTTTCTTTAAATTTATCTCCATCAGGACAGAATACGTGTCGGAAAAACATGTCTTGGACAGGAAATCATGAAAGTTGAAACATAAGGCTCAAAGCTTCCTTCTAATATCCCAATCCGTGACACGTTTTTAAAATCTGAGAGAGGGTTTTATTATTTGGTTTGTCCTCAACAAAAACCTCTTGGGGATTTTCAAAATTCCTCTCCAGCTATTCAAAAAGTGATATTGAAGTTGACCACTAAACCAGTCATTTGTGGAGCACGGACTGTAGCCTGTGCACAGGAAAATCCACTATGTGATGACATACTCTGCGTGACAACATCCTATGCATGATAGAATCCATTGCGTGACAACATACTATGCACGATAGGATCCACTACGTGACAACATCCTATGCACGATAGCATCCCACTGCGCGACAAAATCCACTACGCGACAGAATCCCATTCCACGAAGAAATCCACTATGCGACATAATCCTTTGTGCAGTGAAGTGCTCTATGTTGCGCATATAAGATTTTGCAGTGCGTAGTTGTAAATGGAAATGGAACAAATAAATGATAAGCTTTCTTTTTAAACTTACCCTTGGTGATGTTAGATGATTCCAATCATAAAAACAATATGGGTGCTAACATGCATGACTTTGCAAATTGTTGACAAACCTATAACCTTAGCTATGAAAATCATGGTGCTAATAGTTGGCTCCAACGGGGATGTTATCCTCCCTGTGAGGTAGAAAAGAACAATAGACCATGTTCCTATCCATTGGGATGCTCCCAAACTCAACTTTCCAACTGTAACTTGTAACCTTCATCCAATGAAAACCCAAAACTGTATATCCTCCAAATTGAAAATCTGAAACTAAGATGAAAATAAAAACTTCAGATTGCTAAAAGAAATGCTTGTAGTGTCGAGCTTATTCACACTCCTACCTACCCTAACTTCTGAAAAATATGTCAATCAAGTGAAATCATAATGCCAATGAAACCATGCAAGCAGTTTATCCACTTTTTGGTTTCTTTGCACATGCTTGCTCCAAAGCTTGTTTACTCTTAATTCGTTCAATAATTTATCTATAAATTCCAATCTCAAAAAATTAAAAACATTGGGGTTGTTTACCGCCTCCAGCAAAACTGCAAATGGATCCTCCAATACATGCCTAAAAAAACAATCATGTTTCACCCCTTCCACCGCATCCTTGTTTTCATGTAATTCAACCTATTGATTACCACAAAAAGGATGAAAAATATGTTGAGACTGTTGGAAATAACAATCTTTTGAATCAGAGGACAATGTTGGCTGAAATGAAACCCCTAGTGGAAAGCAATCCATATCTAACACTGATGTTGATTTACCATCATATTTATTTCCAAGATGGTAGTTGATCACAGGATGAAAATATGAACTGAAATAAATTTCCATGTAATCAACAACATGGTCATTAAAAGTATGAGAAGGTTGTTGGTCCTCTTCACTGATAAAAATTTTCTCATGTAAAACAATGTCAATGTGAATGCAATCAGAATTCACTGCTTCCTCTGTTATCTCATGATTTAATTTCAACAATTCAAAGGAAGAAAAACATAATGGAAGACAGTTTTCATTTGCAAGTCCATTTCTTTCTTCATATTCAACATCATTCTTGTAGGATTTCTGATTTGAAACATTATAAAGATTTTTCTTCAGCAATTCGAAAGAAGCAAAACACAATGGCAAGGTTCTTTCGCCTGATTTAAAACCCTCTTCATTTTCTTCACTGCTGTCATATGCACATTTTTCAATTTTGTTGAATTGCTAAACATACTCATTTTCATATTCATCTTCGACCAATGGATGCAATTTTGAACTGACAAGACCTCCTACATAACAAGTAACAGGGTCATCAAACACATGAGAAGATTGCTGCAATTTCTTGTCAATTGTTTCCTATGAATCAATGTGATTTTCCATCAGCACACATTCCCCTGCCTCAATGATGATATTTAAATTTTGTTTCAACAATTTAAATGAAGAAAAGCATAAAGGTAAATAATTTCCTTCAGTTGATTCAATACTTTCTTCATATTCTTCTTTGTAACTGTGATATGTAGGTTAATTGCTCTCATTACACTGCTGAAAATGAACATTTTTTGATAGAGAACATGCATCTAGTTGTTCTAGGAAGTCAACATCATAATCATAATCATATTCATCATATAAAGACAAATCAACAACATCTGCAATGTCATCTAACAAGAAAAAGCTTGGGACATCAACCTTCTCTTCGACAAGTTGATTTGCGAATTCATTTTCTTGATTATCTACAAATGAATACATAAAACAATCGACCCCGTTCTTATCATGGGATGGATCAAAAGCTAAATTAGCACCTTCTTTTTCAATAAGTGGAATATAATCCTTTGCAAAATCATCAAGATTTAAATCTTCAAGAGGACATATGAAATTATTAACCCTCTTCTCAAGACTCAAATCAATTGTTCTTTGTTCATATTCATTGTCATGTTATTTAACATCCAACTCCTCATTTTGAATCTGTTTACATGCTTGAATATTTTATTCAAATTCCTAAGAATTGTTGAACATCTGTTGCAAAGACATAGACTTCCTCTCCATCAAAAGAATAGATAAGTCTGATTGAAAGGTTGTTACATAATGGAGCATGGCAACAACTTTAGGAGGTTGGACTTATTTAGGTAGTTTATAATAAAGACTAGCAAACCTCCTACTGAAATTTGATATGGTTTCATATTTCATTCTTCTCATGGCATAAAACTCTGAAAGGAGTAGATCCCATGACTTTTTCTCACCCCAAAACCTACAGAAAGATTCCTTCAGTTCATCCCATGAGCTAATCGTCTGAGGCTGCAAATATATGAACCGTGCTTTGGCATCTTCTTGTAAGGACTGAGAAAAGGCCCTCATAGACACATCATCATGTTCGATCTCCAAAAGGTCTATGAAATGATCAAAGACCTGAATATGTTTTTCAACTGATTGTCTATCAAGCTCTCCATCGAACCTAGGAAGATACTTATAATGTTTCAAAGGAAAGTCATGAAGGATGGAAGGAAATTTAAGAGGATTGTATCTTTCTTGAATCTTGGAGGGTGTAGGATTAAGAACAAAAGGTACAATATCATATTTGGTTTCATTAAGCTCACAAGAATGATAATGAACATCATATGGCTCAGAGGAAGGAGCTTGGTGAATATCGATTATACAAGAAGAAGGAGGTATACTTACAGTTTTCAATGAAGGATATACAAGGGTAGATCTCTGGGCTTTATTTATGTGAAGAAATATTATTTTGAAAAACTCAAGAAGGGACAAGAAGATATTAATAAAATAGAAAATTACTTCTTGAACTAAACTTAAGCTCGAGTACATTATTTTTCCATATTTCTCTTCCATATATCTGTCAACAGGTCTCATTCTCTAGTGGAGACTTTGAATCACATTTGAAGCTTGATTGGAGTCACCATGAAAACTTTTGCTCCGGATTCTTCTGCCAGTGGAATCATCTTCAACTAATTTTCTGATGTGTGAAGTTGCTAGAGGAGAAATACAGCCAATATGTGCCTAAGTTTCTTCTTCTCTTAGACCTTAGAACTGAAACAATGTCGTTCTTTCTAGGGAAAGTTTCATTCAATTCCATCCCTGACAATGACGCCAAAATTTTATCACTCCATAAATCCATCCGGCTAATAAAAAGACGACGAAGGTAACTTTTTCAATGAACTTTGAGACCCAAAACTAGCCTTTCATATCTGGAGAGGGATCTCTCGGAAATGGAGCGGTCTCCGCGCTGGATATGACTTTGAAAACAATGGCTAGATTTAACACCTATGATAAAATGGGTTCTGGTTATATTGGCGCAGGAAGGTAAGACTTGGGCTATGGGGCTGGTTTGAGGAAACGATGGGACAAATGACTCAGTGAATGAACTCAAGAGGATAAGGCTAGGTGAGAAACAAGCTTCAATGTAAAAATGTAATGTGTGGTGAGAGAAAATATAGGAAGTAATTTGGAGCGTCGCTGCGGGCGAATTCAGAGTTAGATTTAGAGGAAAACGTTTTGTCTAAGTGGCAAGAACAAGGGGCGTTGTATAGTGAATTCTCAGGTTCGATAATTCATTCTGAAATAAATAGAAAGAGATATGAAATAAAGAGTATAGAAAGAAGATATGCAAAGAAATAAGCACAATACATCCAACTATTACAACTAGAATCTTATTGTCAAGCTGCAGGACCTTTGCATTAAATTCCGGTCAAAACTCAGATTACATACAATAATTGTTGTCTACCACATTTTCCAACAAACCCTGTCTACATGAAAATGATATCCATATACAAAAAACTAATTTCACCCTTGGCTGCTAGGGTCGAACTACTCCCTCCTAGAATCATGAATCCATTTTCTTTGAAAGAGAACAATAACTTCAATGGATTTACTAAAAATAGAAAATCTAACTTTGCCAAATCATAATCGTAACCAAAATATTCTTTACAATCATTGATCATGATCAAAATTCGACCATATGGTTGTGATGAGTCATCATGTGCATTTTTTGACACTTTGTCATCCCTGCACAACAAGTCTGCTACGCAAGAGTAACCTACAACAAAAATGTAGTGGAATGCACATCAAACTGGGAACATAGGAATTACATATGACATATTATCTCACTGATAAAAAGATATTTTTAGAAAATGAGAGATTTTTTTGTATTTAATCTCGTTATAAAAAAAAACCTCTCTTGGTTTCTTTAAATTAATCTCCAGCGGGCTGGAATATGTGTCGCCAAACCATGTCTTGGACAGGAAATCATGAAAGATGAAAAATAGGGCTCAAAGATTCCTTCTAATATCCAAATCCTTGATGAATTTTTCAAATCTGAGAGAGGTTTTTATTATTTGTTTTGTCCTCAACAAAAACCTCTCAGGGATTTTCAAAAGTCCTCTCCAGTTGTTCAAAAAGTGATATTGAAGTTAACCACTAAACCAGTCATTTGTGCATCATGCCCTGTAGCCTGTACACAGGAAAATACACTACATGATGACATCCTTTGTACGAAAACATCCCATGCATGATAGAATCCAATGTGTGACAACATACTATGTGTGACAAAATCCATTGCACGAAAACATCCTATGTGCGAGAGCATCCCACTGCGCGACAAAATCCACTGCGTGAAAGAATGTTATGTGCGAGAACATCCCACTGTGCGACGAAATCCACTGCGTGATGAAATACATTTCACAATAGAATCCCACTGCGCGATGAAATCCACTGCGTGACAAAATCCTTTGTGTGGTGAAGCGCTCTGCAGAGCACATAGCAGATTTTGCAGCGCGCAGTTGCAAATGGAAATGGAACAAATAAATGATAAGATTTCTTTTGAAACTGATTGGTGGAGATGTTAGATGATTCTAGTCATAGAAACAATATGGGTGCTAACATGCATGACTTTGCAAATTGTTGACAAACCTATAACCTTAGCTATGAAAATCATGGTGCTAATAGGACCCAATAGTTGATCGAAGTAGATAGACATGAAGGAAATTACACATTTAGATACAAAAACCATGGATGGATATTATAATTCATTCCACTTTCGGTGGTATGTGGCACATCACGTGGATCCTCGCGATTGAGGAGAAATGAATATTTGAATATGACAATGTGAATTGAAGAAGAAACTACATGTCATCCCTAATGTTAAAAGGAAGTGACATAAAGGGTATAAATACATCTCATTATACATCTAGTTTTCAATACAGACAAGTTTGTTAATGAATAATGATATATATGTCTAATTTCAGAGGAAATATGAAGTAAATATGGTTGAATTTCAATGGAGGATGAAGTCTTTTGGTGATGTGTTCTAAGGTATGTTATTTACAGGTCATCTTACAATTTTCACTATAACTTTGGTGATGTGTTCTAAGGTATGTGAAATTTGTATTCTATTCAGAAGAAATATCTAGGTACTTGTGGTAAAACTTTCATCTCTTTATTCACTATAATTTTGGGGATACACTCTTTGGAAGACAGGGTTTTGACTAGTCCTGAAGCTAGTCATAAACATGTGTTCTGAGTAAAACAATAATAACATCTTCATAGAGAATCCAAATGAAGCAAGACAAATTGCATTAGAAAGAGTATGGGATGTAGTGTCCTGTGTATGAATTTTAGAATCCGATGTTAAATATTGAGCACGGGGCATGTTGTACAAGTTCGCTCTCCTGAATAAACCAAAATTGAATAAGGTCTACCATTTTCTCTATAACTCCTTTTCTGGGAGGATTCAAGGAGTGAAACTTGGAGGATTTTAAGAGAATACATTGAGTAATATTATCTATAGGATCATATTATTCCAAGAAGTGAATAATTTCATAATTTGAAGAAGTCTCAAAAAGCATTATCAGGTTTTATCTGATGGTTGGTTGATGGTGATAATTTAATGTAAAGTTTTATTATCTCTCATATATTCTTGGGTGGAAGGAAGGGAAAAGGATGGAGAGGTAAACCCTCTCTTGATATTGGAGGATTGTATCTTCCTTTTGGAGGTTTATCCCTCCCTTTGTATTTTGACGATGAAGCAACCTTTGGAAGTCATTACTTCCTTTGAATAATAATACATGATTACTTCTTATATATTGTGCATGGTGTATTGGTGTATCTCTTATACTATTCTTCATTTTTCATTGGATAGTATTCATTGATGATTGTATATAAATTGAATACATTATTTGATTGAAGTACAAGTTAAAAAATAATAATTTCTCTAAATACTAATTCACCCCCCTCTTAGTATTTCCAACAATTGGTATCAGAGCAGGTTTCCTTCAAAAACATTTAACCACTGGAAGGAAAATATTGAGTAGAGATGGATGACCATGACCACATTCCAAATGGGATTCAACGATTTGATGGAAGAAATTATGCGTACTGGAATGATAGAGTGATAATGTACCTAACATATTTGGGAATAGACATTTGGTACTTAGTTGTAAATGTCTATGTAATCCCAAAGAATGCCCCAACTGATCCAAATGAGAAGAAGCTTATGAGTTGTAATTCAAAAGCCAGACATGTTATTCTAAGATCATTGACACCAACCATTTCCAAAAAATTGATGGGCTGTAACACTGCTAAAGAGGTATGGGACAAAATCAAGAGTATCTATGAAGGTGATCCAAAAGTTAAGGAGGTCAAGCTTCAACGACATAGAGCGGAATTTGAAAATTTGAAAATGGATGAAAATGAAGATATGGAAACCTATTTTCTTAGAGTTTATGAAGTTGTTAATGCTATCATAGGATTAGGTGAAGAGCTCAATGAATCATTGCTTGTACAAAAACTGTTGAGATCACTTCTCTTGAAGTATGATGCTAAGATCTCCACCATTGAAGAAAATAGGGACTTGACCAAAATGAAAATGGATCAATTGCATGGGTCTCTTATAACATATGAAATGGGAATAGGTACAGAAAGTGGCCAACCAAACAATGAAGCAGCCTTTAAATCCATAAAGAATACAAAATAAAAGGATAATGACCTTGATGAAGAAATAACAAATTTCATAAGAAGGTTCCAGAAGGGAACTGGAAGATACAAAGGTAAGTATCCTCTCAAATGCTCTAATTGTGGTAGAATAGGACATATTGATGAAAATTGCTACTATAAAAAGATAAGTCTCAACAAAAAAAAGAGATTCTACACCAAGGATGATGGAATCTCCTCACATGAGAGTGATGAAGAAGATAATGGTGGAGGAGAATTCCTCTTCATAACCCAAGAAACCCAGGATGATGATCACAAGATTTCTAAAGAAAAATAAATCATTTCTAAAGAATATTCAGATGAATAAACCAACCTTGATTCCTTTTGGGGATACAAAGACAATGTAGAGAGTGAACAAAAAGATGAGAATCTTCAAAAGTTGAAGCATGTTGAAACTGAAAATAACAAGCTTAGAAACACAAACATAATACTAAAAGGTGAATTGAGTAACTGTGAAGAAGAGAATTACAGGATTGAAAATACCATTGGTAGCTTGAAGGAACAATTAGAAGATTATGAGAAATTGAAAGAATAATTGGATCACACAAAAGGGGAGCTACCATTGACAATAGAAAAGTTGAGGAAGTTTGAGATCCTTAGCAGTCAAAGATCTCCAAACAAAAAGATAGGACTAAGATACAATGACAGCTTGAAGACTGTACAAGAGAAGGAATATGAAAAGGATCAAACCAACACTCTAGAGCAAGTTGAACAACAATATAGAAGACTAGAATTTAGAAGGAATGAGAAATCAAGAAGATCCTCTCCCATCAAGTATCAAAAAAATCATTATGAAGGAAACTACAAAAGAATAGATCGTGAACCTAGATGGAATACACCACAAATAATATCACTTAATCCCAGGTATCAAAATTTCTTTCTTGGACATTGTTATACTTATGGAAATTTTGGACACAAGGAAATCAATTGTACAATCAATGAAAGGAATAACTACGCAAGATGCAATAATGGTGCAAATAGTAGATATGGAAATGTTCACAGATCTGTCAACAAAAATTATAATCCATTTGACCCATTAATGGATCAAAATATTGTATGCTACAAGTGCAATAATCTTGGTAAAAAAGAACGAGATTACAGAGAGATGAAGGAAGATAATCCTATGCCAATTGTCCCTATACCAACTACAACATGGAAAAGGAAAGAAATTCCACAAAATGAAAACTGTCGAATAACATTGGTCGCTAAATAATGCAAAGAAGAACATGAATGGTTCATAGACAATGGGTGCTCATCTCATATGACCGGAGATCAAAGAAAAAATTTCATCTTAAAGAAAAAAGGTGGAAATGTTGCATTTGGAGATGACTCATCTACCAAAACACTTGGAAAAGGAACTATAAAGCTTGGAAGTGAAAATGTAAAAGAAGGAAAAGTCTTATTGGTTAAAGATCTGGAGCATAATCTCCTTAGTGTCAAAAAAATATGTTATCAAGGATACACTCTTACGTTTGACTCCCGAAAATGTAAAATTATAGAAAATAACTCAGGAAGATTGGTTGCAAATGCAACATGAAGACCGAACCACATATACATCCTAGACATGAAGAAGAGAGAGAATACATAAGCCAAAAAAAATGATTCCAAGGAAGAAAAATTCCCAAAGAAAAAAAATAAGGATGAAGTATTATTGAGTGCCACATGTTTAAGGGGAGCAACCCCAACGAAGAGGGCCACCTTATGCCATTGAACTCAGGAGGAGAAACCCCACCCATTTCCATTGATGTAAAAGGGGGACAAAAATTGGTATCATGATGATAGGGGGAGAATGAGTGTTTCCATCAATGACAAAGAGGGATATTGTTGGAAGATTGCTTGTTGTCATTGATGTAAACCCTAGTCATTGGTTGTAATCATTGAAGTCAACCCTAGCCATTGGATTTTGGACCCAACAGTTGATAGAAGTAGATAGACAGGAAGGAAATTAAACATGCAGGTACAACACCTATGGATGGACATTATATGTCATTCCGCTTCCGGTGGTATGTGGCACATCACGTGGATCCTCACAATTGAGGAGAAATGAATTTTTGAAGATGGCAATCTGAATTGAAGCAGAAACTACATGTCGGTCCTAATGTTAAAAGGAAGTGACATAAAGGGTATACATACATCTCATTATACATTCATTTTTCAATACAAACAAGTTTTTAAATGAACAAGGAGATATAAGTCTAATTTCAGAGGAAATCTGAAGTAAAGAAGGCTGAATTTCAAGGGAGGATAAAGTCTTCTGGTGATGTGTTCTAAGGTATGTTATTTACAAGCCATATTACCATTTTCGCTATAACTTTGTTTCTAGAATGATTCCGGTGGTGAAATTTGTATGCTATTGAGAAGACATATCTAGGTACTTGTGGTAAAAATTTCAGCTCTTTATTTTCTATAATTGCGGGGATACACTCTGTGAAATATAGGGTTTTTGACTAGTCCTAAAGCTAGTCATAAACATGTGTTCCGGGTAAAATAGTCATAAAGTATTCATAGAGAATCCAAATGAAGTAAGATAAATTGCATTGGAAATAGTACAGGCTGTAGTTTCCTTTTTACGAATTTCATAATATCATGTTAAATATTGAGTGCAGTGCATGTTGTACAAGTTGGCTCTCCTGAATAAACCAAAATTGAATAAGGTCTACCATTTTCTATATAACTCCTCTTTTGGGAGGATTCAAGGAGTGAAACTTGGAGGTGTTTCAGAGAATACATTGATTAATATTATCTAAAGGATCAGATTATCCATGAAGTGAAGAATCGTCAAAGTTGAAGAAGTCTCATGAAGCATTATGAGGTTCCATTTGATGGTTGGTTGATGGTGATAATTTATTATAAAGTTTTATTATATCTCATATTATCTTAGGTGGAAGGAAGAAACAAGGATGGAGAGGTCAACCCTCTCTTGATAATGGAGGATTGTATCTTCCTTTTGGAGGTTTATCCCTCCCTTTATATTTAGAAGGTGAAGCTACCTTTGGAAGTCATTACTTCCTTTGAAAATTTTTACCTGATTACTTCTTATATGTTGTGCATGGTGATTGGTGTATCTATTATACTGTTCTTGATTGTTCATTGGATAATATTCATTGATGATTGGATATAAATTGAATACATGATCTGATTGAAGTACAAGTTCAAAAATACTAATTTCTCTAAATAGTCATTCACCCCCCTCTGAGTATTTCCAACAGAAATTGGAACATTGAAGACCATACCTGAAAGTTTCCTCAAGTTTTATGGACCTATAAGTATGTGTAGAAAATAAATTTCATCTTACAATGCAATTGATGCTACAAAATGCAAGCACAAAGAGACCAACAGTGATGAAAACCTTTGTTTTGTGACGATGGACAGTATTGTGAATGAAATACCTGGAACTAGTTCTATACTCACTATCGAACAGATGATACCAATATCCCCAACTGTAAATAATCAATTTAAAGTGGAAGAAAACATGTAAATCATGTCATTTAGCATGGACCTCGATAACAACTTGGACAAGTTGGATAAGAAAATTCAACACTTACTTCTAGACAATTTTATAAGATATAAAGGGTCATGTTTGCTAAGATGAAAATGGTAGGGGACCCAAACTGCTGTGATGGAATAGCTTTAACAAGAGATATAATTTTATATTTTACCTTGTGGGATATGGGAATTATCTTAATATTCTGCTTAAATAATGATTTAATATAACTGGAAAAAAAAAAAAAACACTTTATCTATTCCCTTGTAAGAAGACATCATTATGAAACATTTTTTCACTTTTACATGATAATTAATCATGGTTGGGATCTAGTAAACCAAGACATAAAATTACTACTAACTAGTACAAAACAAATACATGATTGCACTGCACTAACAACCCATCTGAGAGTAACATGGCATAAACATATCTTGTGAACGTGAAAAGTCCATAGCTATCATAGAAAGAGTTCAATATGTTACTAAATTCTATTTAATATGAAACCAAACAATACCTTACAAGAGAATATCAATCATTAAAAATCCAATATCTCTCTACAAAATTTTTATGAAACAAAACTCTCAAGATATAATTTTACAGAGTTGTTTTGATGTTACCGGAAGGAAAACTAATCATTAGTAAGAATGGCCACAAATGTTCACCTTTATGTTCTCTATCAATTTGTTCTCAGACTCTGCCTTTTTTGGAGAAATTTATATTTTCGACACGCTAGTTCAGTGGGAGTTAACTGACTAGTTCTATTTTAGACTTTCTATTTTTACCATCACTATTATGCATGCATGCATTCCTAAGGAAAGCTAACTTCTTGATTGTTTTTATTAACTATGGAATGTTTTCCCCTGTATATGAGTGTATTCCACTCATTCATTGTATCATATTTATTATGATCTATGTATCAATCATTATCTCATTGGAGTAGTGTGAATATATTTTCTCATTCTTCCATATTGAATCTTTGTTCCTTTCTCGATAAGATTTATTTGTACTTACTTTATCTATATCTCTTGTGCAGGTTTCCCTGAAACACTAACATGGTATCATAGCTATGCTACTTGGAGCAAGCCAAACAAGCCAAAGAATAAGGAAAATCAGGGTTTCGGCGAGCTAAATCTATGGTCGTACATTTCAATAGTTATTCCTCCCAAAATATTATGCTTTTAAGGAAACAACCCACTTATAAAGTAAATCGGCCCATTTTGGAAGTGGGTTTTCAATCGTTTGGTGAGTTTCATCACCGGTTGCTCAGAAAGTAAGCTACAAGATAGCCTCCTGAAACTGATATGAATCTGTGGCCATACCTTTCTACAATGATTGCTCCCAAAAATATTAAGGTTTTGAGAAAACGGCCTGCATGGTAAGTAAATCAGCCCATTTTGGAAGTGGGTTTTCAACTGTCTGGCAATATTCCTCACAATTTTCTCAGAAAGTAAGCCGCAATATCATCTCTTGAAATTGATACGAATTTTCACTTAAAGTGCCCTTTCTGTCATGATTTCTTAATTTTTCACTTGCAGATTGAGAGTAAATTTTTAGGGGTTATTAGAAATAGTGGGAGATATGGATATGAAAACTATTATACAATCAAACTTGGTGGTAATTGTTGGGCCCTTTATTTTTTAGTAAGAATTGTGCAAGTTTTGACTAAGCACGAGTTGCGCAAACTCCATCAGAGGCCAGGAGAAAGAGCAACAGAAAGCAGTTGCGGAAGTCAATGCAACGCCACCGAAGAAACAAACGGTTGCAACAGAACAAGAAAGCATGAAATATGAGAAGGAAGACACAACCCAGCTATATATAGGGCTGAACATAATTGTAAAAGGGTTCGTATGTTCACTCACTAGTTGGTTCATTAGTTCATGAGTTAGTTAGCTGGGTTGAGTCGAGTCAGGCTGGTCAGAGTCGCCCAGGTTTTGGGATTAGTTGTTGATTGTTGTAATTCGAAGGAAGAAAATTCTAAGTCTATAATGAATTGGACCTATCAGTTGGAGAATTAGAGCTCTGTGGCATGAGTCCAGAGCCAAGAGTCTGTACTAAACCCTGCTATGTAATTCAGAGTCTATAATCAGAGAAAGATCGTAAAGATAATATGAAACAAGACCAAATTTCAAAATATGTTGTGTATTTATATGTTTACTTATGCATTATAGTGTTTCCTTATGTCTTATGAGTTCTATTTTATGGTTCAACGTTTAAATGCTTGTTCACAATGTAAGTAGGTTGGATTCTTGCATTTATATGTTTAAGATCTATTAGTGTATCTTGTGCAAGAATAGGAATGAGTTTTGACTGCTCTATGGATCCTCTTTAGTCTTCTCCCTACCCTTACCTATCTATCTATCTCAACAGCGCTTCGGGTGAGACTTATTCTCTTCGGAGGATATGAAAATGCCAACGCTCTAGACTACATGGTACCTTTTGTTGATAACCTGAGAAGGACCCTGTTCTGATCAAATTCACGCCAACAAAATGGTTCCATTGTCAGGACCTGTGTTAAAAGGGAACGTGTAGGGAGAATGTTGCCACCGATCCATAGATATGGGATTGATCAATGATGGGAAAGGAACTATGATTCCTTCATATGGAAAGAAGTAGAACTAAGGAGAAAATCAGTGGAAAACACTCGTAAAGAAATATTTTACTCAGAAAGATCAAGCGACTAGTATGAGATTTTCTAGGTTAAATTCCTGGAAGAATTTTTTCACTAGATAAAGAGACTCCAAGAAGCTCCATAGTTCTAGGGATGGGACAAGAGATCTGTGTGTGGGATATCAAAAAGTTAGTAGCACTCCAAAGGCTGGATTGCCCAATTAGATGAGCTGTGGATTTCTGGGTCAGCACCACGCTAGAGGGATACATAATCGAATTTGCAGCTGAGAACCACTAGTCTTTTTCATGGGATGATGCAATTTTCAAGAAAGGTGCAAGGGGAAGACTATTGAGATAAATCCCCCTGTGGATTAAGGTTTTCTTGATGGAGGAAGGGATGTTGATTATGTCCCCGGCCAAGATGGCATCATAAACACCCTTGTTTGGGGTAGGGTGAGACGGGGTGAGAGTCATGGAATGAGAGAGGGGAAGGGTTATTTAAAAAATGGGGGGGAAACAACAAGAAATGGACTCAAGAGATGAGTGATCCTTGAAGAGAGCTTCCATAATTGAAAATTGGTGGCGTGACAAGATCAAGAAAGCCACAAGATAGTCTGAAAAGTTGAGGAAAGAAGGCGGATCGAGAGAAGTAGAGGAAAGACAGATGGAAGAACTGGAGAAGATGAGAAGACAGGAATGATTGGCCAGTCAAAGATTAAACGAGAGAGTAGTGAGGAGAGAAGGAAGTACCCAGGAAGTGGGAAGAGAAGGAGAAAGTACAGATGTAAGGGAGGAGGAAGCCGACATGAATCTTGGAGGAGAAAGAGAATATTCAACCCCGATAATAGGAGATATCGGGAATCCGACCAAAGAGATCGTCCTAGGGGAAGCTAATGAGACCCCCCGGATCAAAGAAAACCACCAAAAAGCTAGTGGCGCCAACCCTAAACCCAAGTGCCTTCTATACAAGTAGTAAGTTTGATACTATCTTCTCATGCTAGTTCTCTTCCAATACAATTAGTTAGTCAGTCACAACCAAGAAGTGCGGGTATATGGAGGATATTGGGATCCCCCAATAGATCACAAGTAGGACCATTAGGGTTCATATTGATATGAACAATAGGATCAACGATGGCCAGCCATGCTAGAGGTTCGATTGCCCGATATCTAGAATTTTGGGGTAAGGGAGATGAATATGTTGAGCAGCATTGATTCTTGTGTGAAGCAATCTAGAGATCCAGAGGGACTGTGGATGTGAATAAGTTGGTCAAGTTCCATAATACCTTGAGAGGTCATGCTCTGAAGTGGTATATGAAGATCATTGAACGAGGAGTGTCAGGGATGCAAGGTCAAGCGTTCACACTTGGCCAGGTACGAATGAGGTTTATAGCTGAATTCAAACTACTTCAGTCAAAACAATAGGCTCTGTCTGAGTTATGCGAGATCCAACAGAGGGAAGGAGAATTAGCCTGGGAGTATAGCCAGAAGTTTAAATATTCCATAGGGAGGTTGGTGTTGGACAACTGAGAGGGGGGGGGGTGAATCAGTTGTTACCGAGCTTAAACAATTATGCTTCTTTTAAACTCTTTGTTGAAACACTAAATGATGATCACAAAAATGTAGGGAAATAAACAATGGCACATTTAGCATCAGTCACATATATGAGAAACACAGAGACAGATATTTCCTGAGGAAACCCATACAGGGTAAACACCTCTTTTCCTTTATATGATAAGTAATAGTTACATTCTTTACATTATCATACATATGAGCACCAACTCATAATGAGGCTACAACCTCTGTTTTTTAAGTTGCTACTTGCTAAGAGCACCAACTCTCTGTTTTCTCTAGCACCCACTAGAAGGAAGCACCAACTCCCTGGTTTCTCTAGCACCAAATCCCTGGTTTCTCTAGCACCAACCAGAAGGAAGCACCAACTCCTTGAGTGTTTCCAACACCAACTGGATGGAAGCACCAACTTCCAATCATACATGCACCAACCTGTATAACAAAGAACAAGAGTTCTCCCTTGCACCACCCTTCCACCCTGGTTTCTCTGGCTACAACCAGATGGAAGCTACAACTCCCTGTGTTCAAGCACCCACTTGAACCTCTGAGGACAATAGTCCTCCCTAGCACCTCCCAACCACCCTGAAATATACTTTTCTTATGAAACTTATTACAGTGATATGGTGTTCAACAATGGCTTACCCGACTCATCACTGTTCTGCTACATTTCATTCCTCTATCTGCCCCATTTCCTTTCAGCACACATGACTTGCGCTGTGTTCTTCTACTTTTTATGCTCTGTGCGCCATGTCCATTCACTGCACAGTTCCTCTTCTGTGCATTTCTACTTCTACGCTCTGCCTCCTTGCCCACACTTCAATCCTTCTACACAGCGACCACCGCAACTCCAACCGCAACAACAACTCCTTCTCTTCTATGTGCCGTGTATATATAGCTTCTGTGCATCTTGTGCATGAAATATTCTCCATTCCTCTGCATGCTCATACTGTGCCAATCTCCTCCACATCTCAAGTTCTCTGCGTGATCATCATCGCGACTCTTCGATTTCTGTGGCAGTTCAACTGCGTGTTCGGCATCACTGGGTGTTATGCTGAGATTCCTCAGCCTCTCTGGCAGTTGAGACTCTTCATGTTCTCTGGCATAGTCGAGCTTATCCTTTTTGTTTTAGTTACAGGATCCAACCCTCATCCAGCTGTCAATTTCCTCCACGAATCATCTTCATTCCACTGGCAGATTCCTTGTAACTCTTCAGCTCCTCTGGAAATCACACAGAAGTCTCTTCGCATCCTCTGATCGAAACCATCAATGGTTTCTAGCAATTATACTGTGAGGATCAACATTAGCCCTCCGATCATGCTCATTTTCACCTCCATCATTATATTAACTCTGATGGGTTCTTGTGTTATTTACCCATTTCGCACTTCTGCAATTTGGAGATTCTGGGATGAGACATCTTGAGTCTCCATGTCACGAGCTCCAAAAAAGGATCTTGGTTTCTCAGCTCCCTCTTCTACATTACCACAGGCGGTGACCTTCGGTTACACTGACAATTCACCTTTTTGGTATTTCGGCATTCTTATGACCCAGTGTCTCAACACTCCCATACGCGATCCCCGAAATTCTGAGGCAGAGCTTATCTACACTAGGTCCTTCCTCCACGTGATGACACGTGGTGACCACAGGCTGCGCTAAAAGGTGCTGTGAACTTATGATCTTCATCGACCCTGATCGATGGTTCATGATCTCGATGAATCAACGGTCTAGATCTCATCGTGAATTTGCATCTCGTTGTTCCTTATATGGAGATTCTCGTCACTCCAAGTCACGATAGGTGAGACTCAGAGATGGAGCTCATATCAACGGTCCAGGATTTTGATGTATTGACGGCCTAGATCTCATCGTGAATTCGTATCTCGCGGTTCCTTAGATGGAGGTTCTTGTCACTCCAAGTCACGATAAGCGAAACTTCGAAAAGGAGTTTATCTGGACTGACTCGTTCTCTTCCCGTGACCAAGGGTTGTGATCACAGTCTTATGCATAAGAATCTTTCATGATTTCGCATATCGCAAATTCGTAATACAAGTTGCTTTGTTCCTTTTGTCTCTCCATATTGCGATTCGCGAAACTCCGACACGGAGTTGAACCAACGGTCCAGATATGAAATTGTTTCAATGGCTACGATTGAATCGCCATATCGCATATCGCAATTTCAGCATTCTTGTTGTGTTTTCTATTCCTCTTGATGTCGCGATCCCTGAAACAACGATATGGTATCCATCTGCTGACATCACACGTGAATTGACACGTGTTGAATACTGCCACATGTCACTCTGATTCATGACTTACATGTGCTTGAAGTGTTGATTCAGCTTGACACTTGTCATTGCCTGGTTGTGCCATGTGTTCTTAAGTTTGCTGACGTGTTTGCTGATGTGAGTTGGGTCGACGGTATATATCACATCTTGATCTGAACGGCTGCGATTAAATCACGAAATCGCATATCGCGATTTCGGGGTTCTTGTTGTCAAATGATTTTGACATTTCAAAGTCCCGATCCCCGATACTCCGACAGTGACTGGAATTAATGGTCCAGATCAAAGTTTGATCTGACAGCTCAGATTTCATCGCGAATTTTCATATTGTGATTACACCCGCTTCTCCTTGCACTTTAAAGATCGTGCATGTTCTTCTTAATCCAATGATGGTCGGGTCCTGCGCTTCGATCTAACGCCTGAGATCTGTCCTCCTCTTTAGTGCACTCTTCTTGTCTATATTCAGATATGACGACCCTCATGCTGTCAGGAAGTTTGGATGGGATCCAACGATCAGAAATGCTGCACAAGCTTTACGGTCCTTCGATCATTCAATCAACCTGAACTTATCTTCTGTTGGCTTGATTGTTTTGCCTTTGATAATTCGATCTTCTTGAATATCACTGTGCTGCTGATCATCGCTATTGTACTCAGGCCATCATCACTGTTGTACTTGCCATCAATGGAAAGCACACGCTTCCTGTAAAACATACCAAAACATCCTCTGCAATATCTCTTCTGATCTTATCAAGGTTTCTTTGCAGCGTCTTCCAAAAATACTTCTGGTGCCTGTCTGTTACATTCTTCCCGTACTCGTGCCATCTTCATTGCTGTACTTGCCATCAATGACAAGCATAGGTTGCATGTTAAACATTTTCCAACAATCTCCCCCTTTGGCATTGATGGCAACAAAGGCACCCAGATTCTTTTATCCCCCTTTGACATCAATGTCAAAGAGAACATGCTCCCCCTGAGCCGTTGCAGTATTTTTAGGAGATATCAGATATTAAATCAATGCAAACTCCCCCTGATGGGATGAACTCTCTCATTTGAGGCCTGCAGAATATTTGTATCTAAACCAGAGTCTTCTTTTTCTGATTCTTGGACCTGTTCATCTTCAGCTTCCACTGTATCCTCTGTAGAATACTTAAAATTGCTCACCTCTCTTACTCGAACTCCTTTATCAATCTTCTCATGTGTGGATGACTCCCCCTGTCACTATTATCTGGTCTGCTCTACATCATCTTTTTCCATCATTTTGCTCTGCTTCTGCTCTACGTTTCATCTCACTCTGCACATTTTCTAAATCTCATGCTACGCATCCTCTGTTTTTCCCTTTGTTCCCAAAGGTTAACTTTCCTTGACAAGGTCTTTCCTCTTGTTGTCTCTACAGGATGTCATGTACATTAGAATGTTGTTGTCCTACTAAAACACTGTGCAATTGTAGCTTGTACTTTTTAAAGAGCCCTTAGATCTCCCCATTGAGTTTCATTGATCTCTATTACTGCAGTTTTCATTTTTCTTCCATGATGCATTCAATCCAGGGCTTTTATGTCCATATTCAATTACAAGAAAAAACTGCTACACCCACTCTCACACCTGCTTTTCTTTCTCACAAATGAAGGACCTATATCAGGTTTCTTGGGAGCACTGATTTCTACCTTGTTGAGTCCAATACCATATTTGTCATTTGGTGATCTCTGGCTATCCAAGACCTTGTCCAGAGTCATGGATCTGCTCAAGAACTTGATTTGGGTGTCTTCCTTCTCAACCTTCAAGACTTCTGCTTCCTGTTTATGACATGGTTCTTCTCCTACTTCTTT
>ML784533.1:1323223-1335251 GCA_009831015.1 Picea engelmannii
AGAAAAGTTCATTGAACAAATTCAGTCGATACATCAAATGGTACAAGAGCAGTTGGAAAATAGTCAAGCCAAGTACAAGACAAGACATGACAAGCATCGTGTTGATCACAGTTTCCAAGTTGGAGATGAAGTTTGGCTTTACATTAGTACGGAGAGGCTTAAAGGAGAAGGTAAAAAACTAAAACCAATTCGATATGGTCCTTTCAAGATTATTGACAAGATTGGTAACAATGCCTTCTGTTTAGATTTGCCTCCTTATATGCAAATATATGCAGTTGTTAATGTTGAGAATTTGAAATTGTATGAGCCTCCTTTGATTGATGATCAAGGAGAGCATGTTCAGATTCCTTCTATAGATTATTTTTCCCCATAATATCTTACAGAACTGCATGAAGACACAATCCTTGACAGGAGAATGAGAACTTCAAAACGAGGAAATGTGGAATATCTTCGAGTTGGTCTTAAAGGCACAAATCCAAGCAAAGCCAAGTGGATTGAGGTTGGAAAGGTGAGGGAGCTATACCCTCATCTTTAGATAGACTGAACATAGTCTTTTGGAGGTCCAAAATCTTTCCAATGGGGAGGTGTGATCCAAGGGATGAAATTTTGCTCAAAATTCAAAGTGCTCTGAATCGCTTCAAATTGAACATGAGCATAGGCTTCATTGTCATGAACCCAACGCAACTCATTTGGGTTCAAATGGACGTCGGATGAGAGAGATATCGTGTTCTTTTCAAAATGTCAAACAGACAAAAAAAAAGGGATCCTGACTGTACAGTCCGTACAGTATGTATGAATGATGATGTGGCATGTCTGTATGACATGTGGTAGAGCTGAATTGGCAGGACCGTATGACATGTGCCATTCATTGGTTGGCAAATGTGGACGAATGATATTGCGACATGTGGCAGTTTTTGATTGGTTGTACGGTGCCACATGGCACCCCGTTGTTTGGTTTGGTCATTCAAAATTTTATGTAGTTCGTGGGATTCAAACCCCGAACCTCCAACTCAACGCAATGCTTTGGCAAGAGCTGGGCTACCAACGCACCCACATGGTAGTACTTACCATATAATAGTTTTAAAATTATTTGAATTTGCATATGTGGATAGTTGGGGCGCGCTTGGGCTGGGGCTTAGCCCCATCCCCTGGTAGTATATACAATAACATATGACCCTTTGTCACACCGTTGGTACATGTGCGGATTTGGATTTTGGTTCAAACGGTTGCATAACCAACACCTGCCACTTGTCATGATAACATTTGCTCTTAAAGTCTTGGCCCTTTTTTATTTAAATGAGCGGTCACATGGGTCACACGACCACGGCCTTGGCGGTTAGGGGTTAGGCGTGCCCATAACCATCCTACAGTTTTCACCATTTGTGCAGTTGCGCTCGGTGTTGATCTTTAACACATAAAGCATGTGGGGGCTAGGTTGAGGCAACAAGGGTGCATTTTGTTGATCCAGAGATAGCAAGTTTGAAGGGGAACTTCCAGGAAGCCTATATTCTTCAATTGTTGGCCAAACGAGGTGCCGAAAAAGCCTAGCTAGGGTTTTTTGGACGTTTTGAAGCCATTGAAGCCATCTATTTGGCATTTTGAGCATTGTAAAGCACATTTTTGAGCACTTTGAGAAAATAATACAAAAGATCCATTGGAAACTGGACCAGGAGATGTAGCCCAAGAGAGGGGTGAACTCCTTTATCATTTGTTGTGTTATGTGTTTTTTGTTCGTTGTTTATTGTTGTTGTTTATATGCATCTTGAATGAGTAATTTTCTATAAAATTTGTGTTGCAAAATTGATCCATTTGCATTTTAACACATGAATTAAATCTTGCAAATATTTTCAAGAATACAAGTGTTCTTCATTTTTAGATCAAAAATTGTGTAGACTCAACATAGGGACTACAGAGTAACCCAAGATACCTATGGTGGTAGATTACTGGGATGAGCAAACCAATAAAAAAATACATATTTTACTGAGGGAATATGAGGATTTGTTCCCAAAGACTTTTTTAGAATTAAAGGGAATCAAAGGATTCATGGGAGAAATGAAGATTGAGTTAAAACCAGGATTCAAGCCTGTTAGACATAGATTATATTGTCTTAACCCAAGAGTAAAAGAGAAAGTTAAGAAGGAAATTGAAAAAATGTTAGAAGAAGGTCTCATTTTTGTGGTAGAAGAAGTCGAGTGGGTCAACCCGATAGTCATTCAAAGCAAGAAATACACTAAGGATATTAGATTCTATGTGGACTACATAAGCCTCAACTTTTTTTGTGTGCATGACCCTTTCCCAACACCCTTTACCGATGAGGTGCTAGAACAGGTTGTGGGGAAGGAAGCATACTCATTCACGAATAGATTTTTAGGATATCATCAAGTCAGGATTGCTGAAGAAGACAAACGAAAGACCACTTTCATTATAGAATGGGGATATTTTGCATACAACATGATGCCATTTGGCTTAAATAACACACCTGCAGTTTTTTCCAGGATTGTGATAGTAGGCTTTAGAGAATTCATTCACAAATTTATAGAAGTCTATATGGATGATTGGACAATATATAGCTTGCTTAAGGAACATGTATCACTACTAAGGCTAATGTTTGATAGATGCAGAGAGTTGAAAATTTCATTAAATCTCAGAAAGTGTATCTTTTGTGTGCCACATGGAAATCTATTGGGCCACATAGTCTGCCGAGAAGGAGTATTTGTAGACCTAGCCAAAGTTGCAGTCATTGTGAATATGACACCACCTATGAGTGATAAACAGTTGTGCTCCACACTAGGACACACAGGTTACTACCGCAGGTTGTTTCAAAGATATGCCAACATTACTGCAGCTCTGGAAAACCTCTTAAAAAAGGATGAAATGTTCCAATGGAATATCGAATACGATAAATCATTTGAGACACTTAAGGAGAATATCATTACATCACTGATTCTAATATTCCCAAATTGGGAGAAGGAATTTCACGTCCATGTAGATTTTTCCAGAATTTCTATGGAGATATCTTAACGCAAACTGGAGATGGAGTTATGGATCACCCTATTTATTTTGTGAGTCAAAAGCTGTCGCAAGAAGAACACAACTACACAATAGCAGAAAGGGAAGGCTTAGAAATGATTTATGCCTTACAGAAATTTAGACATTATCTGTTAGGATCTCATTTCAAATTATTTACTGATCATTCCACACTGAAATACCTAGTTAACAAACCTGTGTTGGAAGGGAGAATTTGTAGATGGATGCTGTTATTTCATGAATTTTCCTTTGAAGTCATCAGCAAGCCAGGACGATGCAACATTGGACCCGACCATCTATCCAGGATAGAGTCAGGAGAAAGTGGTGGAACAGTGGATGAATAGCTCCCATATGCAGACTTGTTCATGATTGAGGCCATATCAGAATATCTGGAGGACATAACAATAGTTCTCAGTACATGGGTCTGTCCTGAAACATATTCCGCAACCCAGAAACACCATATGGTCATTAGAGCAGCAGATTACCAACTGATCGCCATACAATTGTATAAACTAGGACTAGACAACATCTTCAGACGATTCATCTTGGATCATGAAAGGAAGGACATACTCTGGGAATGCCATAGTGGAATCACAGGAGGCCACGTAGGAGGAAAGGCCACATCATAGAAAGTTCTACATGCAGGACTTTGGTGGGAAACACTCTTCAAAGATGCAAAAGCATTCACTAGATCATGTGATATTTGTCAATGGGTGGGCAAGTCGTTGCGACAAGATGAACTACCACTACAACCAGTTAGAGCTCTACAGGCATTTGAGAAATGGACAGTTGACTTCATTGGACCAATCAACCCCATAGCTAAACATTCAAAGGCTAGGTACATCATTACCATGACTTACTACCTTACCCATTAGGTAGAAGCAGAAGCGGAACAAGACTGTTCGATAGAAACTACTGCCAGGTTCATTTTTGAGAATATCATTACCCGGTTCGGATGTCCCAAGAGCCTAACTAGTGATCAGGGAGCTCATTTCATTAGCAGCACTATAGCAACACTTACAGCATAATTTCTAATTCAACATCACAAGAGTAGTCCATACCACCCACATGCCAACATAATAGTTGAAGCCTTCAACAAGATTCTGGAAAAAGGACTAACAAATGTCTATTGCACAAACCAAGAGGGTTGGGATGATAGAGTTCCAGCTGTACTATGGGCCTACAGGACAAACAAAAATAAACTCCATAGATACACACCATTCCAATTAGTCTATGGGAGAGAGGCAGTGGTTCCTGCAGAGTTGATCACTCCAAGCCTGTATATTTCACAAGTCACATGTATGACAGAAGAGGAATCATTGGCACAAAGACTTGCGGAGCTACAAGAACTCAAGGAAACTAGATTTCTAGAAAAATTCCATTAGTCAATTGAAAAGGAAAGAAAAAAATATTGGCACGACTGACACATTAAGACCAAGGTATTCACACAAGGGGACAAGGTGTTACTCTATGATAGTCGAAACCAAAAGCATATTGGCAAGATGTGTATGCACTGGTTGGGGTCCTTCATAGTTGCAGAGATCTGACCCTCAGGAGTAGTCAGAATCATGCAACTGGATGGTGTGCTACGACCGGTATGGGTGAATGTCACAAACATGAAGCCCTACCTATTTCAAACCTGAGAGAGAAGGACAGTAGATAGATTTGAGTTTTGTTTTCTTTCTAAAATTTTGTAAATTTAGTTAATAAAGTCCATATGTGCAACATTGTGCCATAACACATAGTTCATTTGTTTTGTCTAAGTGTTGGTTGATACAGAATCGAAGACTCAATAATACAGGACCCAAAGCATAAGAGACTCCATTAATGACAGTTAATAAAGATGATGGGGACAACCTTTGTGGTTGGAGGGGCCATGAATCCAAATCCAATCTGAGTTATAGGCCACACAAACCCAGTCTAGTCACAACCTTTATTGCCATTCTAGTACCCTGTATGAAGCCCGCTAATCAATAAGGCTGCATTATGCCAAGATTCCATCAAAATTTGTTTTGTGAAACCCACTCGTCAAACAGAAAGGTCTCAAATCGGCCACATCCATATTCCACTCAAATAAGTAAATACCTAGATCACCAATAGGATTTACCTTGATTAAACCATCCCATCGGACAACTCACACCCAGTTGTGTCCATATGGTCATGATGAGTAGAAGTTACTACTAAAACCTTACTCATTAAGCCAGTTATAAGCCTCTCAGAACTCATCCGAGAATGTACTATTTCTAAAAAGAGCATAGCCATTTTCGAACTTAGCAGTACGAACAAGTTAGGACCATTGTAAAAGATCCAAACGTAAACCTAGTTCTTACCTTCCACAGAAGTGTGAATTATGAGAGCCATAGCAAGACGAAGCACCATGACTAAAGAAGTAGTACCAAATGAGACCTGTGACCCCTGGGTCAAGATCATGGGCAATCTCAAAGGGAAGGTAGAGCACGTAAAGATCCTCGACCTTGACCTCACAGATTTAGCCTTGTTCCCACAGATGCACACAGATGTATTTTGGGATATAGTTTTGTATGGAATAGGAGGAATGTAGTACCAAAAGAAGATTTCATCAACTTATTTAACTCGACCATAATGAACCTAAGAGACTTACTAGTCTTTGGTACCACAGGCAAGATTGCGCACTGCACAAAATTTCTGATAAGCAGGGTGCATGACAGAAGTCTATTGTTGGATAAGTGGTATCCAATCCATGATGAAGACATCCAACAAGTTACTGGACTATCCTCCCAAGGAGAGGATGTGTTGAAGGGATTCTAGGGTCCTGGTAAGCACGGGAAAAATAAAGATGAGCTTATCCTATACGAGACATTTAACACAAAGAGAGGAGGACGCACAACAATAATTGAACCAATACTTCTAGAGAAAGTCTGAACTGGATGCTACATCATAGCCAGCATGGTTATGAGGTCTTACTATTAGGGATAATTCACTCTAGATGTGTTATCAATCGTCGAATTTTGTGCAAATGGAGCAGTGTTCAATTGGTGTAGTTTCGTGTTAGAGGAACTACTAGTAGCTTGTGAGGAACTGTGGGAGAAGGGAGGAACCTTCACCTATGGATACCTACTTGTGGCATTTGCAATGCTCAAATGGATGCCACATGTGGGCAGACAACTAACAATACTAGATAAGGGGTGCATGGCGAAGATGTTCAAGCCATGACAGTCCAAACAAGACTCAGAGAATACAAAACTCAACAACATAGCATTTGCAAAATGGTATAATGGTATGTTAGATGTAACATAGAGGCTGTGCATCCCATAGGATCTCCTCAACTATAACATGAGGAATATCACCTTCAGCATGAACCAGCACAACACATTCATCTAGTCGAGACATTTCAGCAAGGAACATTTCCACACAAGGATGCTACCATTCTATTTGGATGAGGAAGCCTTCGAGAAGGAAGTCATGTCATGTCCAGGAGTCAAATGCGGCCCGCATAAATCGGGAATGCATTACATTTTTCCTGCGGAGCTATTGAATAAAAAAGACAACGAAGTAGAAGAAGGACTGAGTTTAGGCCCCGAGTAGAAGAATCCAATCGCTCCAATACAAACAGACTCTGAGGAGGAAGAAGAGATACAATAGTTAAAGCTGAGAAAAATATCATCCCACCGACAACTACCAGACAATGTCGTGCTGTCAGGTGTGCAAGTTAACCAGATATTGGGCATTGTGCTTAGTACCGAACCATTGGTGAAGAGGCCCAGAACTGGGGTCTCACCGAACAAACCCCTGAACCCACAACCCCTTGCATTTGTCACTCCCAGCACCCATGCCATGACCAAAGCCACCACTATCATTGATATTCAGGATGACCCGGAGACAGAAAAATTTTCGTCCATAGTCGTTGTTGAACAACCCCCACCACTCCAATTACGAAACCTCATCACTGCTAGTCCACATCAGACCACAACCTTAGAACTGATGTAGCTCGATCAACCAATGATATTGGAACGAATCCCACAAATAACCAGAGAATTACCCAAGACAAGATCATAAGTTTCTAGTCCTGACTCCAAATCCTTAGAGACGAGCATGGCGTTGGATGATTTGAATCCAAACGCCCAAGAATAGTAGCCTAAATATTCAATACAATAAGAATACACTTGAGCTAGAGAGGAGCTGGAACCTGAAAACAACCAACAAATCACCTCAGCAGCCAAGGGTGAAGGTGCCCAAGAAATCATGGCACATCAAGAAGAAGCACCGGAAGAGCCATAGATACGACAACCATGCGAGCAAAAATAGAGCAGGTTCTCCAGAACCCTCAACGATGTGCAGAATTGATGCAACTTGCATAACCAGAACATAGGTTCTGACTCTTTTTCTAACAGAGCTAAGGTTGAGGATCACACCAGTGCCACCAATGGAGGAGGAGGTCGAAACCTGCTTGGACCATTCAATGGCTAGTGGACTTCCACTACAGATGCGAGCACCCACCGATGCAACTCCTTCATCTGTCAACCTGGTACAGTGGCCAGCACCAAACTTATTTGGACTAATCAAGGCATCAATGAATCAGTTAGATCAAAGGCTCCAGGGGGCCGAGATATCTGTCGATATTGCAAGGAAGGAACAATTCATTGCGCAAACATGCAGAATGTAGGAAGCACATGACAAACTCCAAGTCCAATGCAAACTAGAAAAAGTGCAGGAAAAACTTGTTGAAGCCTGGTCGAAGATTCAGATGGTTGCACCTGAACTACTCGAGGCCAACGACGTAGGCGATTCAGAGAAATAGATCGAGATGTTACAAGAATCATGGACGCAACTCGCTACTTGCACTGACTAGCTGCAAGAGAAGCTACAAAAGGTCTAGCAGGAAGTAGAACAACAACCTCAACAGTGGCAAGAACAAATGCAAAAAATAATATTGCAAGGCAACAATGCTTGACCATCATTGCACAAGCACACAACGGACTGCACCAAAATCTTCAGAGAATTCAACGACTGGATGGGCATCATTGCTTGATGAAATCAGGTCTTAGAGGAGGTATGCACAAAGATACAAGTGCTGAATGAAGAAGTTTCGGGCATAATGGACCACATGGAGCAACAACAGAAGTTCGACCAAATTGAGAAGGCCGACAACGAACTAAATACACTCTATGAGGCACAGTTCATAGCCAAGAAAGAGCTACGCGATTTTTGACTAGTAGTTCAGGCTGCCTATATTCAAATGCATCAAGTCGATGCAACAACAGATTCTGAATGGAACTCATTGGTTGCAGCCAAGGCAAAGGAGTACAACAAAGAGATGACCCAACAGTTCCTTGCAAAAGCATCACTCCTCACCTGGAAATGGCAGGATAAAGTTGGAATCTTTCAAGGAATAAAGAATAAAGAGTTAGATTTGGCACCATAATTGGGCCCTTCATTTAAGGAAGTAAAGGAATAAAAAACACAAATAGAAGATCCCAAAGAAGAAGAAAAGACAGACAAGGAAAAATAGCAAATTCTCCTGGAGGATGTGAAAGAACCAAGAGTTTGACTCGAGGATGAGTCAATGATTGTGGTCATAGCATGTTGGGCCCTTCGTTTTTGAGAAAGAATTGTGCAAGTTTTGACTAAGCACGAGTTGCACAAACTCCATCAGAGGCCAGGAGAAAGAGAAACATAAAGTAGTTGCGGAAATCAGTGCAACTTAAATGAAGCAATAAACGATTGAATAGAAAAAGAAAGCGTGCAAGCCGAGAAGGAAGACACAACCCAACTATATATAGGGTTGAACATAAATGTAAAAGGGTTCGTTTGTTCGCTCACTAGTTGGTTCATTAGTTTATGAGTTAGTTAGTTGGGTTGAGTTGAGTCAGGTTGGTCAGATTCGTCCAGGTTTTGCTATTAGTTTTTTATTGTTTTAAGTCAAAGGAAGACAATTTTGAATCTGTAATGAATTGGACCTATCAGTTGGAAAATTACAACTCTGTGGCATGAGTCCAAAGCCAAGAGTCTATACTGAGCCCTACTATGTAATTCTGAATTTGTAATCAGAGAAAGATCCTAAAGATAATATGAAGCAGGACCAAATTTCAAAATATGTTTTGTCTTTGTATGTTTACTTATGCATTATAGTGTTTCCTTATGGCTTATGAGTTCAACATTTAAATGCTTGCTCACAAGGTAAGTAGGATGGATTCTTGCATTTATATGTTTTAGATCTATTAATGTCTCTTGCGCAAGAACATGAATGAGTTCTGACTACTCTATGGATCCTATTTAGTCTTCTCCCTACCCTTCCCTATCTATCTGTCTCAACAGTGCTTTGGGTGAGACTTCTTCTCTTCGGAGGAGATGAAAATGTCAGCACTCTAGACTACATGGTACCTTTTATTGGCAACCTGAGAAGGACCCTAGTTTGGTCAAATTCACGCCAATAGTAATTCTCACACCATACAATTATTTTGATTGGAAGCCCAAGCTAACATTCCAACTCAAAAGAAAAGGACTGTATATTTTGATGATGTCGACATAAATAGAACCTACATCAATGATTGAAAAGATCATATGGGTGAACCATAAGGATGAGGCCACATGACTACTTCTTGAGTTAATCTCCAATGATCTATGGTTTCATGTTTCTACATGCAATACTCCAAACGAGATCATGACCATGTTGGAAGGACTCTTTGGAAAGTAGGATGAGATGTGAGGTCATATGCTTGAGGTAGAGTTGAATACCTTAGACTGTTATAGCAAGATTTGCGTCACCATTGATATCTTGCATAGAGGGAATTTTTCCATTTCCCTATGCAAACTTATCATCCCTTTTTGATGAATCCAGAGCCAAAAGTACACATTTTTCCACATACACGTACCCTATCTACTATACAGCATGCGTATACATAGGCTACTCCACTAAAGCCCATGCACATTGGGATTTGTGCTAGAAAATACAAAAATAGAGTCGGGTTTCCATGTCACGATAGGAGATCTTTGATCCTTGGCCTTCCACATACTAGAAATGTTCCGACTCGGCCCTTCAGTTTCCTTTTGAAGAATATAAAAGAACAATTCTGAACCATGGAAAAGAGGATAAAGCATTCAACATTGAGAGAAAAGTTACCCTGGAGAAATTACTTCATATTGAGTCTACATCCCTTTGTCCCTCAAGTATGAATACAGTGTTTAGCCCCCAAGATCTTTCCTTATTGTTGAGAGAACCTCATTGTCTCTCTCCTATGAGTTTGCCTTTGGTGGGGAATTGAAGTGGTGAAGGCCCAGTTGGAAGGAACTTGGTTTCTTGGTTTCGAACCGTGCTGACATGGAAGTTTGTAATTTTGTCACTTATGTTGATCAATTATTAATAGAAATACTCCTTTCTCATCCTATTGGAATCGTGCAAATATATGATTAATATCCATGGGCATGTTTGTAATGTTTATTAATGGATTATGTTATATAATGTGATAACCCCTTTATATTATCATTATGTACTTTCTCTTCTTGTTTGTTGAGAACTTGTTGCAGGTATAAAGCTTTCGGTCGAAGTGCTCAATGGTGGAACATCATCGAACGTTGGATCGGGGTAGGCCTCTTTATTATCTTGCACATTAGTTTATATTGAATACAATGGAATTGAGTTGATTTCTGCAGTCATACCCGTCTGTTGTGGCTTACCCTTGGCCATAGAGATTTTTCCCCTCGTAACATAATTGGCAACTCCACTGGGGAGAGATCTTCCTTCGAAGGGTTGAAGTAATTTTTCTTCTTGCATTTCTCTTTTTCCTTTGTGTTTCTTGTCGTATCACTGCTTGACAAATTATGTTCACTTTGGGTCTGAGTTTTCAACCTTTCTTCCCTTGCCTAGCCTTGTTTTAAAGCCTGTACGCTCCTTTTTCCTTGACAGTTGCGTATACACTCGTGTTGTCTCACTGCAAGATGCGTATATACACACTTTTCTCCTAAACAGTCGCGTATGCCACTTTCCCTTGCTTGTTTTCTTGGTTTAGTGACTGCTGCATGGGATTTGATGTTTGTTGAGCCTTCTTAGGTCTTTGTAGTGCCTGTTGAGATTCTCTGGGTTGACAGGAAACTTGTTTGGAGTTGAATTTTTGGGCGTAGTCTTTCTCATTGTTTTTCATTTTTGTTTTTTCTTTGAACCTTGGGTTGTTTGCTTGGTATTATGCTTGAGTTATTTTTTTTATACACAGTAGAATTCATATATCAGGTTTCTTTTTAGTCCATGCATTTTCTCTTTAATATATTTAAAATACAAAAAAATAGGCATTTTTCATTGGTTGGCATTTTTGTCTTTGAACCTTTATCATTAGCTTAGTGCATTTAGCGAAAGATTGCATTTTACTTCTGAATTGCAGAGTTGAAATTGAAAATTGCACTATTTTTATTAGCATTTCATTCATTGAAAAAGTTAAAGATAGACTTTGCATTATATTCATATTTATTTTCTTGCAGAGTCATAAAATCATGAGTTTCACCTCCATACCCTTTTGAGTAATCATAGCCAACAAAATTTACTCTTAAACTAAAATTGATTAGTCACGATTTTATTTTTAGGGTGCACAAACTAGTTTAGGATTTAGTGCCTTGGAATAGGATTTTGTGAGTAAACTTATCCAAGGCAATTAAATCAACATATGTGTCTGAGATAGGGAGTAGAGAAGTCCATTGTATAATTGGTAAGATCAGGAGGCTCCGCTCACACCGGAGTTAATCACGAGGTCGCACGAAGTTAGTTGAAGGGATAACCTCTAGATACTCACTTAGCGTCAAAGATATTTCTGTGGATTTATTTGCATTTGGGGATCTTGCTAGTACCCATACCTCTGTGAGAGGTGGTGATTTCAAGGTTTTGGACTTTGCTACCTGTTGACCCAAAAATCTGCTCTGGGCTCAACATGGTGTTTTACACAGTTACTTCTACATAAACTCCCCTTGGTGCTATGGTTCCAGTCAAAGACAGTGGCGGGGGTCATAGTTACTGTGGCCTCTGCCCTTGAAAGAGTAT
>ML784533.1:1344121-1364677 GCA_009831015.1 Picea engelmannii
CCTTTGGAAGGTTGCTGGTGCATTACATAGTCCAAATGGGAGGACTCTATAAGAAAAGGTTCCCCAAGGGCTGGTAAAGGTGGTTTTATCTTGATCTTGAGGTGCAATTTTGATCTGGTTATACCCACTGAAACCATCTAAAAGTGAGAAAAAATTCTTCCCTGACAAATTATCTAACACTTGATCAATGAATGGTAGTGGAAAGTGATCTTTCTGAGTGGCTTTATTTAAAGCTCAGTAATCCACACATACTCTCCATTTCCTGTTCTTTTTAGGAACTATTACCAACGAGGACACCCATTCACTGTCTGATATAGGATAGATAAACCCTGCATTGAGTAATTTTTGAAGTTCTTCTTTGAGGATTTCTCTTAAATTGGGGTTCATTCGTTGCTGAGGTTGACAGATTGGCCGACAATCTTCCTTAATATATATTCTATGAGTACATAACTCGGGAGAGATTCCTTTCATGTCTGTGTAATCCCATGCGAATGCTTCTTTATTTTCCCGAAGTAACTTCACTAGCTGTTGTGTTTCAGCATCTGTCAAATGAGGGTTTATATTCAATGTTTTGCCAGGTTCAATTTCGACCGGTATGCTTTTGGAGGAGATGGTTTTAGGTGTTTGAGGTGGGCTTTCTGAATTGAGTTTTTCTTGATTATCGGACTCCAACAGTGCGGTTAATTGATTATATGTTTTTGGAGTTACAGAGGAGGGTTCGCAAATGAAATTATTGATTAGTTCATCCTTAGTAGAGTCTTTCAGGCTTAAAGCTTGTCCGATAGTCAACAGCGGTTGAGTAGGTTGATCCTCAAAATCTACCCATACGGAATTATCATTATTAACCAGGAGTGTAGCATGAGGATAGAGGGTAAGCTGCTTAGTTTCATAACCATTTGAAATTGTCATTGAACCTGATCTACAGCTAATAAAAGCATCTAGTGTGGCTAACCAAGGTCTACCCAGAATTAGAGGGTGGCCCCCCAACTTTGTTTTGGGCTGCAACACTGTAAATTCAACAGGGTAATTCCAGGATTCCACAGAGATGTTGAGGTCTTCAATGACTCCTTCTGGTTTAATTGTGGATCGGTCAACCAGTTCTAGGATAGTTGGGGTTTCTCTGACTTCGTTTTGTAATTGTAACAGTTGTAAGGTTTCCAAAGTCATGATATTGATGGTTTCACCTAGGTCTACCAGGAATCGAGGGATGATTGTTTTTCCAACTTGTACTGTAACGGTAGGGTGGCCAGGATCACCATATTTGACTGGGGGAGTTTTACCTGACATTAGTGTAGACAGGTCTCCCATAACATGGACTGTAAGGGGATCCTTAGTTTTCCTACCAGGCTTTTTGACACAGATATCTCACATTGTCCTAGCATAGACTGGTATGTCTCGGAGTGCTTGCAGTAGAGGAATTTTGACATATAAATTTTGCAATTACCATAGAATATTAAAGGCTAGTGGTTCAGGCGTTTTAGTTAAGGCTAAATGCTCAGGAAATGGTGGTGTTGTTGTTTCAACAGCATTGTTAGAGGATGATTGTACCTTTTCAGGTACATCATGCTCTTTTGTTTCCTCTTTGTCAGAAGAGGTAACATCAACTATGGTAGGTTCTACTACTCTTCCAGATTGAAGATGGATATCGTTGCATTGTGCAGGGAGGAGAGAAAGCGTGGGCTAGTTATAAATATCAATGCACTGCACAACTTTATTATTTGGATTGGGGTTAGGTTGTACAGGTAGTTGGGGTCTCATCGTTTGATTGTTTGTAGGAGTACCTGCTGGTAAGGAGAGTGGTTGTGAGAATTGAGGTAATTGATTTTGAAAGGGGGGTTGTTGCCCTCTCTAATTTTGATTCCATTGATTCTGATATGGCTATTGTTGTTGTGGAGGCCAAGGGGTCCACGTTGAGGGATCAACAAAGGGTGGGTTATTTTGCTGCATGGGTGGGTAAGTTTGTTGCATGGGTGGGTAAGTTTGTTGCATGGATGGGTAGTTCATTTGATTAGTGTATTGCATTTGATTGAAGGGGGGGTAATTCATTTGATTGAAAGTAGAATAATTATTCCAACGATTAAATGGCATGTTAGAGTTCATACCTTGTCCCCACAGTTGCCATTGTCTCCTTTGTGTCATCAGATAGACAACTTTAGCTTCTTCGTCCTTTGGTTGTAGCGTTGCCTTGATCCCTGGTAAAGATGGACAATTTTGGGTATCATGATCTTTATCACAGATAGTGCAGATTGGATTTTTGTCCAGTGGACATTCTCTTCGTGGATGCTTATATCTGCACTGAGAACAAAAGATAGACAAGGCTGCTTCTGCTTCTGCTTGCTTTTTCTTAATCTGCAGGGTATCCATTTGTGAGGCAAAAGAGCTTAGCATTTTAGTTTTAAAATCTTCAAGTAAATTACCTATCTCAGCTCTTGTTGCTCCCCCGCTGGCTGATTTTTGGACTCTAGAAAATGTGGTGTCCCTGCTATTTAATCTTCTTCTTGAAGCTCCCCTTGAACATCTTTTGCATAAATTGACAATTTCATCGTATGATTCCTTGGATATGTCCCCTTTTCCAAGCATGTTCAGCATATCTAGAGAGTCATCCCTTACCCCTTTTAACAAAATAGTTTTGAGGATATCCTTACTTACATTGGGATGACTGGATCTTTGTAGATTGTATTGTAGCCTTTCTACAAAGTCTTCTAGATTCTCGTCCTCTTTCTGCATCATTTTAAATAGCTCCTCCCTCTTCTCTCTCGTTCAGCAGTAGTCTTGGTATTTGTTCAGGAATTTCTATTTCATTTGGTCCCATGTTGTGATTACATGGCCTCCAAGGCTCATAAACCATCTTAGTGCATTCCCTTTTAGGGTTGCTGGAAATAGCTTTAGTTTTTTAGCATTAGAAACGTAATCATAACTCCTACATAATATATCAAACTCGAACAGAAATTCATCAGGATCCTCCGAATATAAACCATGAAAATTAGGCAATGCTGAGAGTGGAATGTTTTTCATGGGGGCTGCTCCTCTAGGGAGGTCGCCAATAGGAAATCCTAATGTAGAGAAAGAATTTTCATCTTTTACCTCTCCTTCTGCCTATTTTTTGTGATGCAATTCTTCATTGTATTCATCCATGTTTTCCTTTGTCTGCTCCCCTGCTGCACTTGCTCTGTCCTCAATGTCTCCTACTGGCTTCTGGACTGTCTCAGGACTCCAAACTTCTTTCCCTGTTCCAAAAATTGCTTGAAATGAAGGCTGGGAATTTTGTTTTCGAAGGTTTGGTCGTTGAGTAGCAGATTCAGACTTTGATAAAATCTTGTCAATGTAAGTCTTTCTCCCTCCTTTTCCTTTTCCCTTGCCACCTGTAGGGTTAGTGTCTTTGGGGTTTTTCATACAATCTTTTTATCTAAAGAAAAGAAATCATAAGTGCTTTTGAAATCTATAGCTATCTTCCCCGGCAACGGCACCAAAATGTTGGTCACTATAATTGCTTAATTGACTCAAACAACCAAGTGATACATAAATTATCAACCCAGGGAAGTCTTGTTATTTCAAATATAACCACGCACTATATGTTCTCAATTCCAAAAGCAACTTACAATTGTAGTAAAAGAAACTATACTAATCACACTTGCCTTGCATGAGCTGAAGTTCTGATTTAAATCACAGGAAAGCCACCTACCTATTGCAGATTTTAAAGATTAATCTAAAGAATCCTGGATTACATTTAAAAATAACACTTGCAACAGGAAAGAACAACTATTCTGCAACCAGAGAACAGGACCCTTTATCCTCAAACAGAGACTTCAGTGCTTGTTTATGATTAACACTCTTTCATGAAAACAGTAACGCAGAGAAAGCTAACTCTATCTGACAGAGAAAAAGGCCATCTAATTCCTTCCTTTCTAAGCAGGAACTTTTAGCCCTATTTCCGATTAGCACACTCGTAAAGGATAATTGAGATCTACAGAGAACAGGATAGTCTGATCCCTTCCTTTCTAGGCAGGAACCCTTAACCCAGTTTCTGGCTAGCACACTTGCAGAGGTAATGGAAATCTACAGAGAACAGGATATTCTGATTCCTTCCTTTCTGAGAAGGAATCCTTAACCCAATTTCTGGATAGCACACTTGCAGAGGTAATAGAAATCTACAGAGAACAGGATGTTCCCATTCCTTCCTTTCTGAGTAGGAACCCTTAACCCAGTTTCTGGCTAGCACACTTGCAGAGGTAATGGAAATCTACAGAGAACAGGATGTTCTGATTCCTTCCTTTCTGAGCAGGAACCCTTAACCCAGTTTCTGGATAGCACACTTGCAGAGGTAATGGAAATCTACAGAGAACGGGATGTTCTGATTCCTTCCTTTCTGAGTAGGAACCCTTAACCCAGTTCTGGCTAGCACACTTGCAGAAATAATGAAAATCTACAGAGAACAGGATGTTCTGATTCCTTCCTTTCTGAGCAGGAACCCTTAACCCAATCTCTGGCTAGCCTCATAAAATCATCACACAAGATTGCTAATAAAAAGAGTTACAAATTTCATTCAATAATCTAAGACAGAGTTCAATAGTGTTTTAGCAAAGCAAAATTCATTAAGAGTACTGTTTCAGCAAACAAAACTTTAATCAAATCATAAACAGAAATTGTACTAACACACTTCTAAAACTAACGGGTGAATCTTGTGATGAAGATGGGCCCTCCCTTCTCACAAGATTCCCCTGAGATGAAAAAGCTTAGAGACAGATGCTCAAAACAGTTTTCTATTCATCTGTCAATGTATCATATTACAATTTGGAAGAATGAAAAATACGTCTTTCTCTCTTAAGCTTTTCAATACATAAAAAAAACTTTCTCCCTCGAATGATGATTTCCTCTTATTTAAAGAGGGAACCCCTTCGATACAATTGATCAAAAATCACAGTGTATATCTGAGTGCTATCTTTGGTCGGATCTACTTTCTAAACCAGAATAGGATGTCCTAGTCCTGCGCAACAGAATGCTATTCCAGGTGTTGAAAGAGGTATTGTTGTTACAGCTGGAGTAACAACTTCTTCTCGTTGCTGCTGATTGTTGTTTCGGCATCGCAATTCACGGGCTATTTCAGCCACATGAATTGTGCTCTTGACTATGTCGACATTCTTATGTAGGAGCGACGGTTTGTGTTGTTGACCGCTAACTGTAACGGCTTCCTTGTGTTTCAGCAACGTCGGTCCTAGCGGTTTCCTCTGTGTTTCAGCATCTGCAGCTCTGGACTGTGTAACAATTCTGTGTTTCAGCATCTGCGACTCCGGACTGTGTAACAACTCTGTGTTTCAGCATCTGCGACCTCGGACTATACAGTAGCTCTGTGTTTTAGCATTTGCGACCTCGGACTGTACAACAGCTCTGTGTTTCAGCATCAGTTCTGTGTTTCAGCAACAGGCCTTAGATGCTAATCTGTAGTTTTGAACACTTATGCATTTCTAATCAATTGGTTAAGTACGAGAGTGATGTAAAATATTATGCAAAACAGATTAAACGTATAGTAATGATAAGGGACATTGTGTACCTTTGGATTGATCAAATAAAGTGATAGTATGAGTTTAAGTATGATTGATCAAGAGTATAATAGTGGCAAAAAGTATAGGCAAAAAGGTGCATTGTGTGGTCCTAACAGCAGGGAGTCTCAGGTCCCTCTTGGACGAGACATACCTTCTTTAGCGAGGGAGGCCACTAAGCCACTTTAGCCCGTTTGCATGCATATTGGTCGTTTGACTTTTTGGTATGCTCTTTGACTACTAGTTGGCCTTAGGAGTCTATTTTGGGTCTCATCATCATGGATAGTGGAGTTTATTTTTCTCCCTCATTCAGTGCTACCCACCCCATGATGCCTACTCACCTCATGGGGACAAACCCTTCCACCTTTTACAATGGTACACAAAACTACAACGCTCAGTCCACGCCTTGGGTCCCTAGTCATTTTTCTGTTGATATGACTTCACCCGTGCAATCCTCTCCCTAGCCCACATATATGAATCCTAGCATTGGACCTAGGGGCACCATGTCTTCGATGACTACTTATTCATTTGATATGAGTTATGTCCCCATGGGAGGTTGGAACCTTCCCCCTTTTGGATCCAATACTAGATATTCTCTTTCAGGAGCCAGTAATCAGATGGGTGTTTATCCATGATAGGTCCTCAAGTACCCCCAAGTATTTCATACTGGGAGAATCAATTTTATGATTCATGCTACCCTCTTTATGGGACCCCTTCACAAGGGGGAAACATATATCCTCACTTGAAAAATTCTTATCCTACCTCGCTCTCTTCGCATACCCCAGTGACGATACACGTCCAAACCTCTTCATACCATTTTGGCATAGGCCACCACCTTTTTGGGCAGGAACAGGGGGTACACCATGATCCTTTATGGCCTGCAATGTTCCAGAACCAATCTTTCCCCAGACCTTCGAATCAAATTCTACAATCTATCACTAGCCTAGTCACTTTCAGTCACACTGGTGCTCCATCACTAACCTCTTCTAGTCATGTCGGAGATGGGTCGACATTTTCTACAAATTATGTCGATATATTGCACCCAACCTATGCCAATTATGTTGGGGGTACCAACCTTTTCACTCTGAATCATGGCTGCATCACGTCTCCAACCTCTATTCATCATATAGGAGAAGAATCTCTCACCCCTTCCAGTCATGTCGAGAGCGTGTCACCAGCCATTGTGGACGATGCTTGGTGCATCGAGAAGCCTAGACGCCTCAGACATAAGACTAAATTCCTTTACAGGACTTTTGAAGGAGGTCACCTTACTTGTTTGTGTTTGGATACTACCGGGATACCAGAAGCATGGGGCTCACCCAAGATCCCTTCAGATTCTAAGGCATCTGTGGTTTTTCCTCACATCACTTCTCCTTGCTCATCTCGGTGGTTCCACCGACGCAATCCTCTTCCAACCTCACCCCCTTTGTCAAGGGTGAAGCGTCTCTTTTCCCCATTACTATGCATCCTCTTCAACCTATAATTGAAGAAGTGGCCACACTAGTGCAATCTCTGGTCAATCCTACTCTCCCTGAAGAGAGTGATGCACCTTTCAGTCATGTCATCAACATTCCAAATCCTCCCCTTCTAAATTCTCTCCCTCCAAGTCTTGATGAAGTTCCCTTCGATTGGGATGACATGATGGGGCATCCCATACCCCCACCTATGTCTTTTCCATTAAGAGACATTTTTCAAACCATCATAGAGACTATATACTCTGTTATCACTTTCTCCTCCTTGAATTGGAGAGATTTGGGTTTTCCCAAGCTTTTGTCAGCTATTTGTAAGATAGTGAATTTCCACAGAAGACCAGGACGAGAGCCTTGGCCTCCCCCTTTTCATGTTGGTTAGAACATAAATGAGTCTTAGTTAAGCTATTTTCCAACTCATCTAAAAAACTGAAAATATTGTCAAGTGATTTGTCCCTTTCACACTCATTAAATTGAATTTGAAAGGTCATGAGTCTTAGTTAAGCTCTTTTCTAACTCGTTACCAAAAATATAAAAGATTGTCGAGTGAACATGTCTTTTTCACACTCGTAAATTGGATTTGAAAAGACGTCTATTTGGCACACGTTTACCCCTTTTTCACACCAAGTAGACTAAAAGACATAAAAAAGTATTTTTTTGGTGTTAAGTTGTGATTGCATTGCATGCCCTCACTTGCAGTATTGAGCCTTTAGTCGGTTCTCGCTTTGTGTTATAAACTGTTGCCTAAGCAGTTTTTGCATCCTCAACTAAGAAGAGCCTTGTTTATGTCCTTCTCAATTTTACACCCTATACCTTGGAGGGAACATCACCCCGAGTGTCCATCTCCCGCATGCATTTCCTTGCATTGAGCATAGGTACGTTCCACTATTGGAACTAGCTTTGCTTACTTGTGACACCTGTTTCCTCCTCTGTATCATAGCATTCATTTGTTTTGAAAAAAAAAAAAAAGACGGTTGGGAAGGGAGTACTATATTATAATTGGCAGGAGTTGCATCGCCTTTGAACAGAGAAAAAAATTATTGAGTCCTTGTGTCATCATAATTTTGGGTTTAGCATGGCCTTAGGAGGTTGATCTCATTACAGAGTTTTCTCTACTGATCGGTTACTCTTCCAATCACTATAGAGAATGTTATTGATGCCTCCTGCATATAATAGTCACATCATTGATTCTATGCTGCTGGAGTCCACCATATGTCTCATACTCTTGTTCAAAGGAAGACTATCAACCTGTGTCGGCCACTCCTCATAAATCTTGACTTTGCATGTTGGCCATACTGTCAGTTTGTCTCAGAATGACATGATACTATGGTCTTATCATGCACCTTGGCCATACTTTCATCATTGGTAGGTCACCTTGAACCCAACAATCAACATTTCATCATTGGTCGTTGATTGGGTGGTTTCCCTTGTGTTCGACGACAAGACATATATTCAGACTTTGGGATTCATGTAGTGTCTTAGATGCCATTAGCCTTATTGGTGGTTTCCTCACCTTTGTTAACAATTTTCATCATTGGTTGCTATTCAAAGGGTATTTTTTGTATATCGCTTGCATTTGGTACACACGAAAGACACACAGGGTTGTTGGTTCATGAACATTTTCTTCGTCTGATCTCCACCAAATCATGAATCTCTCGCTTTGTTCCTCATGCTGACTAATGAGAGATGCCTTAATTCTCTCCTTTCATTGGGTCTCCTTCCATCGATTTCAACTCATTTATTATGGATATGGGACATAGAGTTTTAAGAGTACCTTGAGGCTTGCAGTCATTAGTGGTAGGCTCTCTCGCCATTGACAGATGAGAATACATCAATGTCTCATGATCAATGGATTTCTGAAGTGTTCGACACCGACTCCTTTATTCACACTTGTAGGAATGTCCTCAGTGCCTTGATATCTACTTTCATTATTGGTAGGTTTTCTCGCATTTGTTAACGATATACCTCAATGAACGGTAATCAAACAATGTCTCATTGTGTTCGACCTCAACTCCTTTATTCACATGATGTATACTTACACCCTTGGCAGATAGTGTAGAACACTTGAAGGCATCACTACGTGGCTGCAACTTTCCTAAGTTGTTTCTTCCCTTTCATTGGACCAGCTCCTATTTGACTTCAGTGATCACAAGAGATCCAATTGTACTCCATGGTATACATATATCTTCAGATTGATTTTTACACTGGTTTCACTGGGCCTTTTTCATGTCTATGACAACTTTTGGCATATAATCACATTTGTATTTTCCTATTCATGACTACAGACACTTATTTGGTATATTTTCCACATGGATCTGCATTGTATTCTTGGTAGCCATGTATGAAAAGTCAGTACAGAATGTAATGAGCAATCAAGTTCATCTAGTTGGTTCTCTACCACTTCACTCCTAGGTTATTTATAATGTATTTTGGCCATTGTAGATACTCCTCTGATGTCACAGATTAGGGGGCATATGTTATAGCAAGATTTTCCTCACCATCGCTATCTTGCACAGAGGGCCTTTTTCGATTTCCCTATGCATACTTATCATCCCTTTTTGATGAATCCAGAGCCCAAAATACACATTTTTCCACATATACATGACCTATATGCTATACATCATGCGTATACATAGGATGCTCCACTACAACCCACGTACATCAGGATTTGTGCCAGAAAATACAAAAATGGAGTCAAGTTTCCATGTCACGACAAGAGATCTTTGATCCTTAGCCTTCCACATATTGGAAACATTCCAACTCATCCCTTCAGTTGCATTTTGAAGACTATAAAATCACAATTCTGAACCATGGAAAAGAGGAGAAAGCATTGAACTTTGAGAGAAAAGTTACTCTGGAGAAATTACTTCATATTGAGTCTGCATCCCTTTGTCCCTCAAGTCTAAACACAGTTTTCATCCCCCAAGATCTTTCCCTATTGTTGAGAGAACCTCATTGTCTCTCTCCTATGAGCTTTCCTTTGGTGGAGGATTGATGTGGTGGAGGCCCAGCTAGAAGGAACTTGGTTTCTTGGTTTCAAATCATGCCGACACAAAAGTCTATAATGATGTTGCTTTTGTTGATCAATTATTAATAGAAATAATCCTTTCACGTCCTATTGGTATCGTGCAAATATATGATTATTATCCATGGGAATGTTTGTAATGTTTATTAATGAATTATTTTATCTAATTTGATAACCCCTTTATATTATCACTATGTACTTGCTTTGCTTGTTTGTTGAGAACTTGTTGCAGGTATAAAGCTTTGGGTCGAAGTTCTCAATGGTGGAACATCATCGAACGTTGGATCGGGGTAGGCCTCTTTCTTATCTTGCACATTAGTTTATATAGCACACAATGGAATTGAGTTGATTTCTACAGTCATACCTGTCTGTTGTGGTTTACCCTTGGCCATAGAGAGTTTTTCCCTCGTAACATAAACCCTAAACTTTTTGATAATATACAAGATTTTTTTACTAAATTTAAATCTTTTCTATTGAGATTGGGTGAATGTGGTATTGATAAGTCTACACAATAGAAACAAGTTATTCTAATGGTCTTGGCCAAGCTAGGACCGAAATACACTGTATATCTCCAATTTCCATTCTGGTAGATGTCTTTTTGGAACAAATTGGAAAATTCCTACATTGGCTCTGTTCATTGAGCAGACAAAATGCATACAGATGGGCCTCATGAAAGATCCCAAAGCACATGAACTCACCATGCATGATGGAAAAGGGCCATATAATCAGAAATCGAAGAAGAAACGAAAGTAGTTATTACATATAGAGTAAAAGAAGGAGAGATATTCCAAACCCTTCAAGGATTCTTCAGGTTCCAAAGATTATTCAAATTCCAAAAGGATGAAGAAGAAGGGAAAGAAGTGCACATATTTCAATAAACTGAATCATGAAGAATCCACATACATGAAGAAGAAGATCGATCTTATGACACAGGTACTTCAGAGGAATAACCTTAGAGACTTCATTCCTGAATGAGCCAAGAAGAATAAGGAAGAAGACCATGCGTCTAAGAAAGATAATCATCATTCCTTGGTTGCAATTAATCCCTCATCTGATTCATGGATTATAGATTCTGGTGCATCACATCATATGGCAACTAAAGAAGAAGTTTTTACTTCTTTGAGTTCATGCTCTGGACCTCCTATTCTCATGGGGGATGATACTCTAGTAGCAGTAGTAGGAGAAGGGAGAGTGGAACTCCACAATGGTAGTTTTGAGAATGTTCTACATGTTCCAAATATTTCTATGAATCTACTCTCAGTTTATCAGATCACTCAGAAAGGTAAAAAGGTTGAATTTACATCATATTTAGTTTCAGTAACTGACATGCATGACAATTCCATCATAGCAATTGGTGAGGTGGATCAAAAGTCAAGGTTGTATAAATTCACTAAGTTTTCTGATTATGACTCCTCTATTCTACTTACACATAAGGAGAGTACTATGCCTACATCTTCAATGCAACATGCATATACTCTTGTTCTTCCATCAGTTTCAGACATCATAGATGATTCATACACTCATATTATGTACATGGAAATAAGAAGGTAGTACATCCAGATAATAAGCCAGTGCTGAAGCTTCAGCAGATGCCCAAGAAGGCACAGACCACACTTCAGGCAACAAGAAACCTTACAAGGAATCCATTGGATTCGACGATGATTCGATCTCAGCATGAGGAGCCTTCTCATGTACTTCTAGCTTCAGAACCTACGATGTGCATGCATTGTGATATGGTTCAATCTATTGATCCACAGAACTACAATAGGGTTGTGGGAAATCCATTATGGCAAACATCCATGCAGAAGGAGTATGACTCACTCCTAAAGAATTAGACTTCGCATCTAGTACCAATTCCACCAGAAAGGAATATTTTCAGGTGAATATGGGTCCACAGGATCAAGAGGTACAAGGCCTGACAGGTTTCCAAAGGACTTCATCAGATCCATAAATTTTTCTACATATTCATGAATTCTTTCAGTGGGCAGAAGTTTCAGACTTTGCGAGATCGTCTTGCAGTGAAGAACATAGTTTCCTAGAAGTTGTCATTTTCTTCTTTTGATACATTATCATTTGAGGGGGGGGTTTGTTCCCATGTGGTTTTCCATCTTTCCTCACTTTTATTCAGTGTTCATTAGTTGCATTGTACATGAGTACCTAAAATGGCCTAGTAGTCGGGACTCATTTTTTACTCCATAGTGATGTTCAGGGGGGGTGCTGGAGAAATTTCTATTTTCGACACATTAGTTTAGTGGGAGTTAACTTCCTAGTTCTATTTTTACCATCACTATTATTCATGCATGCATTCCTAAGGAAAGCTAATTTCTTTATTGCTTTTCTTAATTATGGAATGTTTTTCCCTATATATGAGTTTATTCCACTCATTCTTTGTATCATATTAATCATGATCTATGTATCAATCATTAGCTCATTGGAGTAGTGTGAATATATTTTCTCATTCTTCCATATTGAATCTCTCTTCCTTTCTTGATAATCTTTGTTTGCACTTTCTTTAGCTAGATCTCCTGTGCAGGTTTCCATGAAACACTGAAAACCTTTGCTCAAGTTTTTTGACATCACAAAATTCAATGATATTTCTTTGCATTGACATAAATAGGATCCTCAATTGCATCTGATGGAAATGGAAGACCAGCATGTGGAACCCCTAGCATATGGGGATGAATCTGCAAAATGTCTATTATTCATGTTGTCACTGAAAAACTAGCTAATAAATATTTAATCCATTATTTTGTATATAAGTTGAATTGGCACTGGCATTGGATAAAACTGATCTCGTATTATAGTAAAATACTACATATTTCTTATGAACAAAGGAATTTAGTTTAAAAAAAAATTAATATAAAACGTCACTCTTTTATCTCCCTCCCATCACAATAAATTAGTTATTCGGCATATAAATATTACCACAGCTTGTGGCCCATATGATGCAACAATGCCTCCAAATTAGGGACCTGGATAAGAATATGAAGCTCGCACTTGGAAGAAAACATAACCACCATTCAAAGAAAATTAATCTCCTTCGGATTGAAGGACTAAACAATTGAGTGACATAATAATCTATTTTTTTATCCTATTTTCATCCATCCTAATATCTAAGAAGGGAAAGAAAATAAAACCTAAACTACACCAATATCCACGTCCTCCTATTTCATATACAATATTCTTTTAACAATAGATATTTCAAAATGGTTATTTGATGCATTACTAACATGTTACTTCATCTGAACTTAGTAATATGGTGTTAAATGTATATTTCCCATGATGGGAAGGAAGTTGGAACCACACCATTTCTTGTCCTAGTTCGATTTGAGTGTGTGGCATCACAAATTAAAGAGGCATCAAAGTCATAAAAAGTGGTGGTATCATGCTAGGTGGCAAATCCTCCTATTGTATAGGATCAACCTAAGGTTGTTGCTCATCTGGAGCACTTCCATCAATGCCTGAAACTAGAGAAAGCCAATTTTAAAAGAGAAGACTTTCAAAAGGGAGCATTTTCATATTAAACAGTAGTAGCAATGAAGAATAACCTAAACAAATAAAACAAGAATTCAGATACTCAAAATAGTAGTGATATCAGTTATAATAATTAAAAAGAACATTGAGAACAAAAGAAAACAAGTGTAGTTGAGTAGAAATTAGAATCAAATAGATTATTGAATTCTTTGTTACAAACAACATTGACAATATAATTAACCATCATTGATAACAACATTGTCAATATGATTAACCATACCTTTCCATTAGTGCATTTGAACCCTCCAATCTCCCCACGCTTGTCATCATACTTCTTGGAGTCATTATCTGCATCCTCCAGCAAGAGTTGAACTTGGGCCAACATCATATAGCTGGGCTCGTTGTCAGAAGTATGAGTCCCCATTATCATTTTTTGAACATAATAATCTTTTCCATGGGGCTCTTCGTGGTCCAAGAGACATTATAAAATGAGTGAAGACCATCTGAGGGAGTTAATTATCACCATATCGTAGAGAAACAATGTGTTTTTCTTCCAAATTTTGTACTCTTCATCCACCTAGTGCTCCTCCATCTCAACATGGAACTATTCTTTGTCCTTCACCATGGCCAAAAGATCCTAAATGGGCTTTTCCCACCAAAGGGGTTTTGCTCCAGATAACTGGATTTGGTGAGGCTTTGGGTAACAGTTTAAGGAGTTTGATTTTTTGGGGGTTGCTCTGAGGTTGTTCATGGAGTGAAATACACCTAGTTTCAAGTCCCAAGAATTTGAATTTGAATTTGAATTTTGGGTTACAAGTGGGGTTTTTTTGTTTTTTTTATTTTCACTATGATTCAAAGGGTAAGTGATTCATGGGGTTTGATGGTTTGGTAGGGTATTGTTATTTTATTTTTAAATGGCCAAATATTCTTAGAGGCATGGTTTCGTTTTATGGAAAAGCATATTTATAAAAGTGTAGTGCACGTGGTTAGGGTTAAGTGTAAATTTTCAATGAATTTGGTGTGGAGATGTGATATCTTAGTTGTTTTAATTTTTATTTTTAAAGGGGCATGAAGTGAAACATGACGCTTTTCAATTTCTTTAATTTTGAATTTGAATTTCGGTTTTGTTTTTCTTTTTCACTATTGTTGAAAGGATAGGGAAAGTATTTGTGGACCTTTGTGGGTTGGTAAATCAACTTGGTATTTTATTTTCTCCATAAATGATCAAATCAATTTAGAGGCATGGTCGCCCCATGTGGGAAAGAACATTTATTTAAGTTTTTTTCTTATGGTTAGGGTTAAGTGCAAGCCTTCAATGGATTTGGTATAATAGGTTCCCAATTTGTGACATCTTAGGAAAAGGATTACTTTCAAAATCCCACTTATTTATGTTGATTAAAGGCATATACGAAAAAAATGATGGGGTAAGAGGTATGGTCGTGGTCCACTTGGAGCTAAGAATGTGGGATACACCCACTATTAAAAAAAAAATGTGAAACAAAGAAGTGTGGCCATCTTCTATGTTTACCTATGAGGTGTCATTAATAGAACATTTCAGTGCCCTCCCCTATCCATATTAGCACAATGTTAATGGTGAGTAATGATGCATGAAGGAGTGGGTTTTGGCACCATTGTAAGGCATTGTAATAGTGCAATGAATATGTGGGAACATTATTCCTTGCACTCTTCTCAATCATTCCTTTGCTAATACAGGTGCACTAAAGATCATGTTTTATCTCAATGGATCCTTTTCCATCACAATGTGACTCAATTTTGGGGACTCCATGTTGAATGTGGAGTTGAGTGTTGTCAATTTGTCAATTTGGGGTTTCAAGTGTTTTTTTAAATTTATTTCCACTAATGCTCGAAGGATAGGGTAAGAATCAATGGATCTTAGTGGGTAAATAAAGCAAGGCCATTGTTATTTTATATGTCAATGTTTAAATGACCTTAAGGCATGATCTCTCTAGAGCACATATGCTCAAATATAGCCCTTGTCCCCTCTTTACATTTTTATCCCCCCTTTTGTAGCACACAATGATCATTGTGATGACAATGTAAATGATGATAATGATGATGAGGAGGATGATGACGATGATGATGATGATGATGATGATGACAATGATGATGATGATGATGATGACGATGAGGAGGAAAACAATGGTGATGATGGTGCTGACAATGATGATGACGACAATGATGATGATGATGATGATGATGATGATGATGGTCACAATTATTAAAATGATGATAATGATGATGATGACAATGGAAATGACGATGATGATGATGAGGAGGATGATGAGGAGCAGGAGGACGATGAAGATGATGATAACGAAACAAAAGGTGATTATGGTTATGACAATGACGACAACGATGATGATGATGATGATGACGATGATGATGATGACATTGATTATTATGATGATGACGCTGATGAATATGAATATGGTGATGGTGATGACAATGGAAACGATGATGATGTTGATGATAATGATGATGATGATGACAATGGCGATGATAATGATGATGATGATGACAATGATGACGATGTTGATGAAAATAATGACAACGATGAAGATGACGATGATGATGATGACGATGATGATGAAAACAATGACGGCGATGATGATGATGATGATGTCGATTATGGTATTTCCTTTCCTTGTTATGTCATTCCTTGAAAATCCATGTCTTTCCTTTCCTTTACATGTCTTACCTTTCCTGGACATGCCATGAATTTCCATGCATTGTCATTCCTTACCATGACCTTCCTTGCAATGCCTTCCCTTGCCATGCATTCCCTTTCCCTTCCTTTCCATGTATTGCATTGACATGCCATGCCTTTCCTTGACATTCCTTTCATTACCTTTACTTTTCATTCCTTTCCCTAACATGCCTTGCCTTTTCTTGACATTCCTTGCCTTGAAATACCTTGCCTTGAATTGACAGGCCTTGCCATGAAATTCTATGCCTTGCATTGACATGCCTAAATCATTGGTTAAATACTTTATAGTTGATAAACATATCACATGATTTAAAACACATGATTTTCATAATTTTATGAAGGTATTATATATCATCATTTATATATTCTGATATTCTATTATGTAACAAAACTTTATGTAACATTTCATCACATACAGTCACATTTTGAAGAAATTTCAACGTTGGTCCCATTCACTGATCATTGTGTCAGGTCGGTTGATGACATTACAGATGAGCGTGTTGGAATAAATTACATGAAATTTCAAGAGAATTCCAACCAAGATTCTGTAGATGGGAATGATGAATGATGAAAATGACAAGACCGCATAATGAAGGTTCGTTCAAACGTGGAGAATGTCAAAGATTATGTGGGGACGTCAGGCATCCTTAACTCTTGAAACCATCACATACCATCAAGGTATGTATCTCGTCTAACCATGCCAAATTTTTACCTAAACCCAAACCCCTTAGGCATTGACCTTTAAATCCTTAAGCCCTAATCCCTAAACCCTTAATCCCTTATCCTTATTTAATCATGATGAATCCCTTAACACAAAATACCTAAATCCCCTAACCCCCAAGCCATCGACCCTTAAACACATAAACACTAATTCTTGATCCCCTTAATCCAGAAACCCCTATTCCCTAAGCACTAAAACATTAATCCCCTAACCCATAATATCTAAGACATTAATCATTAAACTACCTAACCCATAAGCGCCAAATCCCTTATCTCTTGACTCTTAATCCCTTAAACCCTAATCCTTAATTCTCTTAACCCTTACTCTGTTTACCCAAATGCCTAAATTCCATAATCCTCAAAGCCCTTATCAATTTAACCCCCAACACTTAAACTAATAAACTATTTAGGCATATCCAACGCTAAACCCCATTCACTGCTCACTGTGCAACATTAATGGACGATATTAGTGATGTGTTGGAATACGTTAATCCATGACATTTTAAGATATTTTCGACAAGGACTCGAATATAGATGTGAATGACAAATGATGAAAATGAGACTGCATGATGAACGTTGATGCAAACATGGATGATATCAAAGATTATGTGGGGACATCAGGTATCCTTGAGTCTTGAAACCATCACCTACCATTAATTCATGTGTCTATTCTAACCATGTCAAATTTCAATGTATGCAGTAACAGTTTGAAGAAATTTCAACGTTGGCCCCATTAACTGCTAACCGTGAGACATCAGTGGATGACATTAGTGATTGGTGTATTGGAAAGGGTTCCATGAAATTTCAAGAGAGTTTAAACAAATCTGTAACTCCCCTAACCCCTCATCCATTGACCCTTAAAGCATTAATCCCTAATCCTTAAGTAACCCTTAATCCCTAAAACTTAGTTAATCAATATTCTCTTAACAAAAAATCCCTAAATCCCCTAACCCCTAAGCCATCAACCTTTAAACACTTCTCACTAATCCCTAATCCATTAATCCATAAACCCATATGCACTAAGAACTTAAAAATTAGTCCTAACCCATAATCCCTAATCCATTAACCATTAAACTACCTAATCCGCAAGCACGAAATCCCTTAGGTATTGACCCTTAATCCCTTAAACCCTAACCCTTAATCCCTTTACCCAAAATACCTAAATTACAAACCCTCAAAGCCCTTATCCATTTAATCCCCAATGACTCAACTAATTAACTATTTAGGATAATATGGATACATCCACCGCTACTTCTGGTGCAATTTTTGGCACTAACTGGGGTGCTAAATCAGGCGCTTAATCGGGTGCAATGTCTGGCGCTAAAGGGGGTGTTATTTTTGGAACTGAATGGGGTGCAATTTCCAATGCTAAATGGGGTTCAATTTCCAGTTCTATTAGTGCCTAATTTAGCGCCTAAATTTTATGTTTGGTGCAAAAAATTCCATGAATAGCTCCATCCCGATAAATAGCGTTGGCTTGTTCAAAAAATTGAAGTAAAATACATTAAAATTAACTTTGGAAGAAAAAATCGGAGAAAATCATACGGATTTGTTGTAGTGTTTGTAGAAAAGTGGGTTAGAAGTGGAAAAGAGGTTAGAAGTGGGTAATCCCTAAAATAAGGAAATTGGGTTAAGTTGGTTAGAAGGTAACCCATTGAGGAAGCTACATGAAAGTATAAATAAGAGAGCAAGACTCTCCTATTAGCACCTATTGAGCACATTGAGTATCTATTACTGTATAAGTTTTATTGCAGATACTCATTGATATATATGAATTTATGCAAGTATGAGGTAGCATGAAGGGTTGATGGTGAAATTTTTAGAATTACAGAAAATACTGAAAAGACCCTAGTTTTTGATGTGTACACGGGCTGCAGTGGAGCAGGGTGTGTATGTATGTAAGCTAAAAGTATAATAAGGAACACACATGAGGTTAAATCCCTAGAAATGTGAGAAGATGAAAATGGCATGTCTCTAGAGTCTGAAAGCAAGCTCCCAAGAAGGTCTACAATGATCAGGTACATCATATCTATCTACTGGTTCAAAAGGCATGTCTTATTTCTATGAGTAGTTGGATTTTGTTGTCTACATGATAATTGGTTATGGAGGCTTGAGGATTTATCCTAGAGAGATTATTGGTTGCATGGGACTTTCTATATAAGTCAAGTCTACATAAATACAGTGCTAGTATAATCAATATTTATCATTGATACATCTTGTATTTTTTTTCATATGGTTAAAGGTTTTTGTGGTACATGGTTTAGAGATTGTATTTATGAAGTGGTTTATTTACTGAGAGGTTGTATATCAGTAAGGGTTTGATGCATAGTTCATGTGAGGGTTATTATACTTGTTCATGATTACACATACTTGTATGGCACATGACTAGAAAGATATAGATACATTTGGTTAAGGGATATGTATGAGGATGTATGCACAAAGAACAATTACAATGTGGACACAGTGATAGGTTGCAATTTGGTGTGATAGAGTCTAAATATGGTCATAGGTTTTCAGAGAGAGAAAACCCTAGTTTTTAGAAGGCATATGCAGGTTATAGTACAAATGGGCCACGTACATACATGGGCTGCAATATAGATAGGGCACATACATACGCGTCCTGTAGAACAAATAGATCATGTATATATTGGTTTTGGTTGGTACAGTCTCAGATTAGGTACATCTTGATTACAGGGAAGTGGTACAGGTTGGCTATAGGTGAGTGGTATAGGTTGGTACAATTTTACAGTGGCATATCTTGTACTTACAATGTGGAAGTGGTTTCTTCATTTGACACTTATATTTCATGGCGGCAAGATGAGGAAACAATAGTTGGTTGTAGCCACCTTCCATTTGTAGCCAAAGAACATAGGGGGTTGTAGCCTCCTTCTGGTTGTAGCCAGAGAATTGGGGAGTTGTATCTTCCCTCAGGTTGTAGCCTGAAAATATAAGGGGTCAGAGCCTCCTTCTAGTTGTAGCTAGAGAACAAAGGAAGTTGGTGCTTCCAATGAATGTAATTATTAAATACAGATAATAAAAATCATTCCATGGTTTTCTTCTGCATTGGGTTTCCACGTAAAAATTATGGTGTATTGTGTATGTGTATTATTGTTCATTTTTTCATGGTTTATTTACTCTGCACTTATTGGATGATAATGCTATATTGATCATAAATATAAGTAACACTTTCATACTGTGGTTAAAAGGATTAAAAATATCTATTAATGATTTACCCCCCCTCTTAGTAATCCAACAATTGGTATCAGGTCAGTTTCCTTCATAAATCAGTTTAACTACTGAAAGGTAGATCATGGAGAGAAACAATATGTATAAAAATGGAATACCACAGTTTGATGGACAAAATTATGCATTTTGGAGCAGAAGGATGGAAACATATATACAGGCACAGGGATTTGAGGTTTGGAAATCAGTTGTGGATGGATACAAAGAACCAATAGCTTTTTGTTAAGAACCAAACATCAATATAGCATAGAAAAACCTCAGGAAAAGTACTCAATGCCTTGAAAAAGAGATAATTTCAGATAATAAGCCTCTTCGAGGGGGCAACCTCCTTTTACCCCACTTAAATGTTCAAGTACAAGA
>ML784533.1:1370473-1382841 GCA_009831015.1 Picea engelmannii
GTTGTGAGCAGGTATATGAACAATCTAGGTAAAGAACATTGGGAGGTAGTAAAGTGGATTCTCAGGTATTTGAGAGGTACTACTACACATGCATTATGTTTTGGAGGTTCAGACACTTTTCTACATGGATATGTTGATTCAGAAATGGCAGGTGATAAAGACAGTAGGAGGAGCACCACAGGGTATGTTTTTACTATAGGTGGAACAACACTAAGTTGGATTTTGAAACTGCAAAAGGTTGTTTCACTTTCAACAACAGAGGCAGAGTATGTTTCTACTACAAAGGCTAGTAAAGAAATGATTTGGTTACAAAGGTTTATGGATGAATTGGGAAAGAAGCGGGAGAACAGCCAGTTATACTGTGACAGTCAGAGTGCCATTCACCTTGCAAAGAACTTAGCCTTCCATTCGAAGACTAAGAATATACAGTTGAGGTACCACTTCATATGATCCGCTTTGGAAGATGGACAATTGAAGCTGGAAAAGATACACACTAGCCAGAATCCTGCAGACATGTTAACAAAGGGAGTAACCAGGGAGAAACTGAGTTCCTGCTCAGTTTCAGTTGGTCTTCAAGAATGAAGATGAAAATGAGAAACTTGTCAGGTCCAAGAAGGTTCAGAGTCCAGCATATACAGTAGTGGTGGAGTTGTTGAGATCAATCTCCAAGTGGGAGATTGTTGGTTGTGGAGCCTGATTATCTTCCTAATTTAGAGGTCCTTGTTTTCAGCCTGGTTTATACCCCATGAAGTATTTACACCCCAGAAGTATGTACGCTCTTCCACGCGGGGAGTGCAGAGGGGGTACCCCCTCTACGGTGTCTAGGGGGGATATCCCCTCGGCTGGGGGGTCTGGGGGCAAGCAGGCCCCCAGCGGGGGTTTGGGGGCAAAGCCCCCAAAGTAAAAATTGCCTTGTAAAAGTATATTGTAATTTCATTGTAAATATGGACCGTTCATTATAAGGTCACAGATCTAACGGTAGAGATTATGTTAGGGTTTTTTTCCCTAGAAGGCAACCCTCTTTTATGAGGGAAATGTATTGCGGCTATGGATGATGGTGAATATTGTATTCTGAGAGAGGAGACTGTGAGAGAAAGAAGAGGAAGTTACAGTGGGTTTTGTTGTAGGTTGTATCCCTTCATTTGCTGGATAATAATAAAGGAAGGACCTAGCAATTTCTTTAGTGGAGGTAGCCCACACTGGGTGAACCATGTAAATCTATGTCTCTCTTGTATTGTGTGTCTTCTGTGTTTTGTTTCTACATTTGTTTTATTTTATTGCTCCGCGGTCCTGTTTTTCTAACATATGTGACATCATCCAGACCAGTTTTAATGCAAGAAGTTAGACAGGTGGCATGATTTCAAGAAGCACCAAAGTAATCACATTTTCTAGCAGTGAAGATGATTTTTAGATATCTCAAGGGAACATAAGAGTTTGGATTATGGTATCCAAAAGGAAAGGATCTATCACTTATTTCCTACATAAATGAATATTGGGGAAGTTGCATTGATGACCGACAAAGCACCAGTGGAGAGACATTCTAATTGGGTGATTTTTGTGTATCTTCGCTAAGGAAGAAACATACATAAGTATCATTGTCTACAATCAAAGATGAGTTTATTGCAACAACAACATGTTGTACACAGGTTCTATGGATGAAACAAAATTTGAAAGATATATAGGTTTAGTATGATGATCCCATTCCTATATATTTTGACAATACAAGAACTATCAAAATCTAAAAGAATCCATTGATTCACTCCAAGAGGAAGCACATTCCAATCAAGTATCACTTTCTACAGTAACATATTGCATAAAAGAACATCAGAGTTGAATATGTGGGAACTGTTATCCCCACTTTTTAGGGATAACTAGGAGATCATGTCTCTAGGCCCACATGTCTTAGACATGGAGTACCAAGAGCAGGATTGACCTGAGCATGTCCCTGGAGGGCCCACTTTTATTCTTCCATTATCTTTGTCTTGACAACAACATCAAAATCCATCACCATCGGCTTGGTCCTATATCAGAAGAGGTTCTTGCTCCATGAGGTAATTGGTCCAGGTATCATGGTATGTGTCAGTTTTGATCATTGAAACCTTTAAATGTATGCATCTGATTCCTTTTATCTCTAACAACTGCTTGGATCCTACATTTTCCCACTTGAACATGTTTGGGGGGGTTGACCGGGTGCCCTAGCAAGCCTGTGTCTATAGGTTTTGGTTTTCCACTGGGGGATTTCTGAAAATCCATCGTTTTCTCCCATCATATCACCACTCTTACATCTTGTTTCCCATTCACCTATCCCATTCCCCTTGTCCAGGAATTGGGTTGACCTGTTTTAGGACTGCACCTTACCTCATGGGAAGAAGGGGCTAAAGGTCCAGAAGGTAAAATCAAGATGGTAAAATAAAAAATCCTAAAGATCAACCTCTAGATGCTTCACCCAGGGATCCCCGAGGAAGAAATAAAATGCTTCTCAGCAAGAAACAAGAGGGACCTGAAAAAATAATAAAACGAGACCTAGTCAGAGGATAGGGGGTCTCATCACGAGCCAGCCTATTAGGTCCATGGGTACCTAGCAGTATGACATTTCCACCAGCTAGTTACCATGCCAGGGAAGTGACTCTTGGCTGCATGGCCAAGGGAAAGGGGGTCTCATCATGAGCCAACCTTCTCATTTCTGTGAAAGCACTTGTGGGTAATGCTATCAGCTTTGGTCACCATGCCAAGGCAGTGTCCCCTGATTATCTCTTGAAGAAAAAAGAAAAAAAAGAATAAAAGGAATAAAGGCAAGAATGGGCTTGGAAAGAATGCATCCATGATAGGTACAACTCGCCTTCTAGAAAGGAACCCACAGGTAACACTTTTGCATCCTTTGCCTTCACTGCACCCACATGCTTGGACATCCCCTGACCACATCACCCACTTACATGGCTTGGATGATGTCTTTCCTATAACTTTCCTTTTCCTATGGACACTAGCCCAATAGGACACCTTGTCCTTTTCTCCAGACTTGTATTGCAGGCTTGTGTAACGTCTTTGAGCTGTTAACTGATGTATTAGGGATTTTATGCATATGTTTAATAATATTAATGATGAAATGTGATTGACATTTCCATGATCCCTTTGACTGATGAGCCCATGGAGGGTGTAGCCTTTGATGTGCAGGACCATACCCGATGGACAGGTACCATTTGGATCGATACACATGGGGAGATGATCAGTTCGGACCTCCATGGGGATGAAGATCCAATCAGATGGATGTTGAGACCCCACCATGGGGCAGAGATGAGACAAAGATGGATCCGTGTCTTGCACAAAAGAATAAGAGGATGTTCCAGCAGAGGCACCCCGATTGAGCTTGACCTAGGGGGATTTTCCCTTGTTCAGTGGAACGTTGGCCTTGGAATGCCTAGGACGTCACCCATAATAGCCATGATGTCATCCAGTAGGATGGATGTTTTGGGATGTAGACTAGGTAGTATTGGCATGTGTCGCAGGTTGGAGAAGCCCAAGGAGGGCTAACGTTTTGCTCCAAGATGCCCAATTTTCCCTAGAATGGGCTAATGCCTTCCTCAGAGGGGATTCTTATCTCTTTATAGCTCAATTAGGGTTTTAATTTGACAATTTAATGTAAAACAGTATGATTATGGTATTTTGTCCTTGTTAGCCTCTTACATGACCTAAAATGTAAAATTAGGTCATGATATTGTATAAATGGAGGATTTTCTCCTTCATTTTATCATCACAAGAGACCCACTCATTAGTGAGGTCTGAAATTTGGGTTATTGGATAATTTGGTGATGTGCACTTGTTGAAGGAAGGCTATTTTGGCATATTTTGGTTTCTCTCTTGAAGGAAGGTGTTACAACTAGGGTTTGCACATTTATTTCTTGGTGAAATGTAAGTATTTTTCTGCAAAACTTCTTGAATGAGTGGTTGTAGCTTAATTTCTTGTATGTATTTATGATTATTGTTGAAAAAAAACCCTAGGTGACAAGCACATAAGTAGGTCCTTGTCTCATGTCCCCTAATAGAGAGATTTTCAGCCATTGATAGAGAAAAGAGAGCCTAGTTGTAGCTACACCCTCTCCTTCTCTTCACTTATTCCTAGCCGTACTATTTTTTTTGAAAGCCAAGAAGAGTGAGACATCCCTAGCCTAGGCTTACTACACTAGGGTTGTACTCTTTCTAGGGTTTGTTGAAAGGCCTTGTTCTAGAAACACCTCCCTCTTTAAACCCTCTTGTTTTGGTTATATTTTGTTATTATTGAGCTAGCCATTTTCTGGGAAGGTGGAGAGAGCACGAGGCCTTGCTTTAGCAACACGGGAGTGAGCCTCTCTCCCCTAGGGTTCTGATTTTGAGGCCTTGCTTTAGCATCACCTCAAAATGTTTCCCTCTAGTCCTTAAAATCTTGCCTCCTTCAACCTATGCATCCTTCACTTATGACTCCATTAAACCCTAAGACACTGATATACAAGTCCTCCAATGTTGAAGTGAAATTGGTCAAACAAATCTTAAACTCTTGAATCTTAAACCCTAACTATACTAACCCTAACCTACTAACCCCAAGTTGTTGACGTCATCATTGGATATCTCATATTTAAAGCAGTAACGTTTTACTTTATAAGCAATCGAATGGTGGATTAAATCATTTATTAAATGAAGTGTTGATTAGTTAACTTGAATGCCACATTGTTCTAGTATTTATTGGTGAAGTGACATTATTTTTCACTGCTATATTTGTAAACATTGACTTCATCAACATTTACTTTCAAATTGCTTGTATTGAATATCAGATAGTTGTTAATATATATGAAGTAATAACCAAGCTTGCACATATCATTTTATTGTTGCTTTGTTCTCGGACATGGATTCCACTTGGTTATTGCTTCTAGTTATTTTTATTGGCTATAAAGCCAAACTATTTGTTTTGGTGGTGATCTGTGAAGGGGGAAACTTGTCATTTGTCTGATTATCCTTTAGCCTCCTCAAAGTCCCAAGTCACCCCTGGGCCTCACCTCCCTAAAGAGAAGGAACCATCCCATTGTGGTGACAATGGGTGGGATAGGTTCTTGTTACGCCAGTTTGGCTTTCTACTTTATAGCCTTTCTTCCTAGCTACAAACTGTGCGATAACATTTTGGTGCCATTGCTAGGGAACACTAAGTCAAACCTTCCTCGGATGACAACTTTTCAGTAATCCTTGCCTTGGAGACTCTTATCTTACAAGCTTACCTAGCGACTCCACTAGGGTGTTTTCCCTTATCCTTTGATAGTTTCAGGAAAATTATCTGGCGACTCCACTAATTGTTCTTAGGGTGCCACCTTACTTTCTATGATATTTCCAAGATATGGGATCATGGCACACTGGGAACGAATGTATCCAACTATCAATTTCAAAACATTTCAAGGATACCCAAATCACTTTGATACAAAATGGCTAAACAACTCTCCAAGATTTTGTGGTCTCCCACCTCCTCACATCGTAAATGTTTTGGACTATATGAGCAAGACGAAGTTGGGAGGAGAGGATGCCCTTATAAAATTGTTCATATTTACTCTTCCATCCTACTTGCAAGATCGGTTTAAGGGTTGTTTCAAAGATAGGGGTATATCATATTTCATACACCTCATCAGTAGGTTTATTGACTTTACCAAGCCATGTTGCCAAACGTATGAATATGCCCTTCAAAATCTCATAACAACTTTGGACGATGGGGGATTCACTACTGAGATCATAGAAGATCTCAGAAATGCATATCACATTCAACATTAAGAACCCTCTGATGTGAAATAAGAGATTTATGAAGAACCTTACCAACCCCTTAAAGAGGAGCAAGATTTCTCCCATGATTCAACATAATACAAAAAAGATATAACTAGAGATGTGAATTATGAGGATGAAGCACCAATAACTGCTCCTCAGTCTAATGAAGCTCTCCAAGATCTTGTCCCTCCTGAACGAGATGAAGAGAATGAGGTAAGTCATTTTTCTTTCCAGTTTTTTGATGATACCTTGTTCTATGACTTAGAGAGTGAAGAAGAAATGGAACCCTTGGACAAGCTAGATCCCCTATATCTCAAGACTGAAGATGTAGAGGTAGATCTTCCACTTGATGAAGCTATCCAAATACTTGAATCTCTTGCACAGGAAGGATTAAGAAAGGTAAATTATTCCCCCTTCCATGTTTTCAATGATTATTTACCTCATGATATAGAGAGTAGAGAAGTATTGGATGTTTTGACTCCTCCATGTTATGATACTGAAATTGACATAACTGATTTTGACGAGTTCATACATGTTGGGAGGCATAGGTGGGATACATTTAGTTATGATATGGATCCCATCTATGAAATAAAGAGTCATCTCTGAGTGTTGCCTTTGCAATTATCATAGCAAAATCTTGACCAGTGGCAACAGGGAGATGAGATTTTGACTGACGCTCCCCAAACACCCAAGGTTGACCAAGTACAGTATTTGCCTAATGATTTTCAGTCTTACCTCGAGGCCTTTGATGAGTACTCCTCTGAGCACTTAGATTTACCCTATGAACATGACTATCAATCACCACTATGCTCGGATTTTGATAGGAGTAAAAACATTGTTTGCCTAAAGAAGGATTCTCATGACCTTTTTCTCCAGCTACTTGTTATTACTTTGCCTAGTTGTTTCATTGAAGGTATAGTTTGGAAGTATGTATTTTACATTGAGTTTCCTCTGAGGTAAACCCTATAATGAAAGGGTTGGTTGAAAAATACGAGTTCAAGACTATCTTCTCATTGTTTCAACCTTCCCCTGAGAGCTTGCCAGTCCTTTGATAAATCTTTGTCAATTCCTTCCGGAGCTCCAGAGTGAGAAGACATCCCAGGTAGACAGTTTAACAACCCTCAGAGTCAGTGTTATGAACCTTGGACTTTTCATGGCCCTTTTCAGAGCTGGATTGAGTGCTTTCCTCAGATATGGACTTGGGAGGATTTTATCCCTCCCACCCGCCTCCATGAGTTAGACTTTGATATTTCTGATGATATGATATATACTCTAACTCATGACATTTTTGTGCTTGATTTATCACTATTTTGGTTTATGATGAAGAACAAAGGTAGGTATCATGGGACATTATTGGATTGGCTACACTAGTCATTTGACTACATCGAACATCCAACCAATAGGTAAGTAAAGGTAGGTACATTGCTTTACATTCACATGTTGATTTTTTTATTTTAGTATATATATCTATATGTATGCTGCGGTGGCATTACCACCCCAATTTTGTTACGGTACTTCTATCGAGATTGAGAAAGTCTGTAGGTTATGTCAGAGATGATGAGGTTCTCATGCGCTCTACGATGAGCACATGTCCTTGAGTTGGAGCTAGATGTTATCCCACTTTTTAGGGATAACTAGGAGATCATGTCTCGAGACCCACATGTCCTATACATGGAGTACTGAGAGAAGGATTTACCTGAGCATGGCCTTGGAGGGCCCACCTTTTCTTCTTCCATTGTCTTTGTCTTGACAATAGAAACAACATCCATTAGCATCGGCTTGGTCCTGTATCAGAAGAGGTTCTTTCTACATGAGGTAATTGGTCTAGGTATCATGGTATGTGTCACTTTTGATCATTGAAACCTTTAAATGTATGCATCTGATTCCTTTTATCTCTAATAATTGCTTGGATTTTACATTTCCCACTTGACCATGTTTTGGGGGGTTGACAGGGTGCCCTAGCAAGTTTGTGTCAGTAGGTTTTGGTTTTCCACTGGGGGATTTATGAAAATTCATCATCTACTCCCATCATAGCACCACTCTCAAATCTTGTTTCCCACTCACCTATCCCATTTTGCTTTTCCAGGCATTGGGTTGACCTATTTTAGGACTGTACCTTACCTCGTGGGAAGAAGGGGCTAAAGGCCCAGAAGGTAAAAGCAATATGGTAAAATATAAAATCCTAAATAGAAACCTTGAGATGCTTTGCCCAAGGATCCCCGAGAAAGAAATAAAAGGATTTTTAGCAAGAAACAAGAGGGACCCAGAAAAATAATAAAACAAGACCTAGTCAGAGGATAGGGGGTCTCATCATGAGCCAGCCTATTAGGTCCATGGGTGACGCATGCGCGAGCCACCTACACCTACAAATCCTCGCCCACTCACAGGATCAATCTAAAATCCCCTTCTACTAAGCCGAAGCGGCTCCTTGGATTCCCTCGGGAATCACTGTGAAACTCTGACCCACAGGTCTTCTCTTTCCCTATCTCGGCCTCTGCACCGGACCGTGAACAAATTCCCCATAGGAAATGTAATATCGGGCTTCGGGGTTTCAGACTTCCTGCTGTCGAGAATTCCTGACCTCTCGATTCCCCGATCACCGATGAGCTTTCTCTGCTGGCCTTAGCCCCTCCTGGCTATGCACTGGTCCACATGACTGTGCTCACAAGACCGCAGCCTTATATCTTTCTATCGGGGTTTTGGACTTAAATTTCCCGATGCTTTCCAATCCCCGGTATGCCTCTAGGCTAAGCTCCTGGTCCACGTGACCCCTATTCCCATGACCTCAGGCTTATATTCCCATCGTGGTTTCGGGCTTTCCAATGCCAAAATGCAATTTCTCTTTGGATCTGCGATCCTTCGATTCCTGACGCGCTCCAACTTCCGCTAGTCCCCTCAGCTAGTATTTTGGGTCCATATGACCTCCTTTCATATGACCGCGACCATATACTCTTGTCGGGATTCCTCCTATCGGAGTTTCAGGGTTCACGATTTTGAAATGCAAAGACTTCATGTCAATGGAATCCCCGATATGCCGATCCCCGACTTCCTTCAAATCTTCGACACGCGTCCTAAATGGATGGATGGTCCCGATCTAGTCTCACGCTTTCGCAACTTATGGTACTCCTAAAGTCTTGCCTTCCAAACCTCCGATATGCCGATGGGATCCTGATCTCGCCCACGTGTCCCCACAAACGGACGGCTCTGATCTCGTGTCAGGGTTTCGAGACTTGTGATGTCCCAACTCCTTCGACCTCGGGAACTCCAATTTACCGATGTCGAATATCCCGACTCTCTGCGGATTTCTAACATGCGTCCCAAATGGATGGATGGTCCAGATTAACTCTCGATGTTCGCGACTTCAAGTGTCTCGGACGCCTCATCCTTTGGACTCGTGAAACTCCGATCTCCGACTCTCTTCAGATCTTTGAAGATTTTACCTCTACCTCCTGTAGAGTCTTCTCATGCACACGCTGGTGTTGTCCCTCCTGAGCTTCTACCAACACTCAGACCCCTTGAGGTATTTTGGTTTCCTCTTTCTCCCACAGATGGAGAATAAAATGCCCTTCGGCCTATTCTTCACTCCAACACCCCTTGTTGAGTCTTTCTGGGTGTTCAGCAACCCTGAGAAGGTTCCCTCAGTGGACTCTTCCTCGCTTCCATAACTCAAAGAGTTCTTTTCTTCTTTTGCCTACCTGCACACAGTCTCAATGCCCACCTGGAAGAGTTCTCAGAATCCTCAGTGATTTTGGTCCTTCTTCCTGAACTCACAACAGAGTCCTTCTTCTGTGCACTCCTTGCATTGGCTCAATGCCCACTTGGTAGAGCTTTACAGAATTCAAAACAGAATTCTGTCTGCAACTGTGTCTCTCATACACAGCCTTACCTCCAAGGTATTTAGCAACCTCGAGGTCTTCCCCCTGAGTTGTTGACTTCGGTTTCTGTGTCGCAACACGTCTTTGTCTGACTCCGCAGAGTTCAGAAGTGCATCCTCTATGCATGGCTCTCAGAACCCACAACGTTCTGTCACACCCTCCTGGTGTGAAGCCTCAAAGACCTTCACCTAAAATCAAACACACTCCTGCAAATGCACAATTACAGTATACATCTACAGCATAAAAGAACACTCACAGACATCCACATAACACAGAATAATGTAGGAAAAACTGCTCTTTGTATTAAATATGGAAAATGCCTGTAATTACAAGGTGTTCCTGAGCACGGCCTGTAACAAGGTCTCGGCTCTTCTCTTTTGCTCTCTACACACAGATTCTCTATTCTCCCTTTCACTTCTCTCTTTCACTCCTATCTCCAAAATGAGATCTGAAAAATATCTCTTACCTGAGGGGGCTCTTAGAGCGCTTCCCTCCAGCCTACCTACCCTATTCAATTACATTGAATGGGCTGTCTAGTCCAGAATCGGATCTAGATCTCAGCCATTACACACATTAAAGGCTGATCCACTCTGTGCCTACACAAAGGCACAACTTCCTGGCTCAAAAACCTAAGCATTTAAATTACATTGAATTCAAATTTAGATGAGGCTACGGCTCTCTTTTAGCGTGCGATTTGAATTCACTGGCGTGGCTGGCTGGCTGGCTGGATGACGTGGAGAGATGCTCCTACATCAAACTCCTCAGCTGCAAAATCATGAGCTCCTACTCATGCGCTTCCCCTCTCAGCTATTGGAAATCCTCCTGGATCCCAAACAAACATCTGGAGTTTCCCATCTTCTCCATTCTGCTGCTATTGCTACTTCTATGCTACTGCTACTGCTTCTTCTCTTCTGCTTAGCCTCTCCTCACTAGTAGTCTCTGTTGATTGTATCATCAACTCCATGATCTCCTCGATCACTTCGTCTAGCTGCAAATTTTTTTGGCACATGGGCAGATCATCATGATCTCCCATGCCTCCTTCATCAGCCTCCAACTTTACCTTTTGGATGTGCACACTCTGCACCTTCACCCTCTCTTCCAGGGCTTCAATCTATTCCCACAGATCAGCAAAACAAATGTTGTCTGCCTCTTTTTCCTCTGCTTCTGCAACCTCCCATGTTGCAGTCTTTTCAGTCTCCTGGCTGAAAATACTGAGCCATTCCTCAGAATTCTCATCATCGTCTTCTGCTTCTTTTGCTGTCAACTCCAATGCTACAGCTTCCTCAGCTTCCTGGCTGAAGTCATTGAGCCATTCCTCAGAATTCTCACTCTCTTTTCCTTCTTGGGCAGCGTCCAAAACCTGCTCCAATTCTTCTTCTTTTCTGACAGTCATCGTCAGCTGTGACTGTTCTGCTGTTGTTGCTGCACCATCTGCAATATAGATTTCTACCTCCTCCTGGGAAAATGGTAGGAATACTCCAATTCCTCCAATCATCAGAATATTATCCTGATCTTCCTTTGTCAGCTACACCTGCTGATGTTAAGCCCTAATATTGGTTCATTACCCCTTAATTGGGGCATATTAGATTAGTAATGCTATTTTATTTATGTCAGCTTTAGGCCATTAGTTTTAATTTAGATTAGTAATGTTATTTTAATTATGTCAGCTTTAAGCCATTATTTGTAATTATACCTCCTAGTCTCCTATATATATACCAAGGAGACATTTTCATTTTGAATCATCTTGTATTTGAACATTTAAGTGGGGTAAAAGGAGGTTGCCCCCTCGAAGAGGCTTATTATCTGAAATTATCTCTTTTTCAAGGCATTGATTACTTTTCCTGAGGTTTTTATATGCTATATTGATGTTTGGTTCTTAACATATGGTATCAGAGCTCAAGGTCTTGGGGTTTCGCTTCTACATCTGAGACACCGTGGAATTTTCGCTATAACTTTTTTTCTACAACGTTTCAGAAGGAACGGCTTGGAGGATATTTATAAGACGGATCAAGGTACTTTGGGTTCAAAATTCAGCTCCTTAGGCCTTATACTTTCGGAGATACATCCTATACAAGATAGGGTTCTGGAATCATCCTGAAATGCGTCATTGCAGAATTCTTGCTATAAAAAAATTTATGTAACGTTTCAGACCCTGAAATCTGGAGGCCATTTACATAAATTGGTAATTTATCTGTGGTAAAAGTTTTAGCTTCAGGGTCATCTTAAATTTGTAGATACACCCTGTGTAAGATAGGGTATCTGACTAGTCCTATTGACTAGTCTCAAGAAGGTGTTCCAGGTAAAACAATCATAACTTCTTCCTAGAGTATCCAAATTGTATGGGACTAGTTGCATTGGATCTTGGACAGTCTGTAGTATTTTGGGTGCGAGTTTCAAACTTTTATATCAATTATTTTGTGCGGGGCACACTATACAATTGAGATCTCCTGGAAAGGCCAAAAATCAGCAAGTTGTGGGGAAGCTACCGTAAATTCAACTTGGCACATCCAATTTTGATCAGACCTGTGGCATTGCAGAGAAGAAATATCAAAAAAATACATAAGAGAAAGTTTCATATCTAGAAGGGCCAAAAATTGGGAGATACAACAGAAGAAAGATTGTCTAGCAGAACCACCTCAAAATCAAGGTTCAAAAGTGATACTTGGCCAACATGCCACCCAAAAAGGGAACTTCTACACCAAATAAGCCTCCAGAAAATCC
>ML784533.1:1387210-1418223 GCA_009831015.1 Picea engelmannii
ATCTTGTATTTGAACATTTAAGTGGGGTAAAAGGAGGTTTCCCCCTCGAAGAGGCTTATTATCTGAAATTATCTCTTTTTCAAGGCGTTGAGTACTTTTCCTGAGGTTTTTATATGCTATATTGATGTTTGGTTCTTAACAGCTGATCCCTTTCCGAGCTCACCTACTCTGTCAGCTCCTCTGGTTGATTCTGACTCATTTGCTCATCCCTGCCCACATGGCAATATGGGATGCTTCCACTACCCTCCTAGAAGTCTTCGAGATCCCACAGCGACCTCTTATCATTTCCCTCCTGGAAAATTGAAATTCCTTGGCTGTCCCCCTGACAGTCCATGAGATCCCGCAGTGATCTCAATTCATTGTCGTCCTGGCAATTTGGAATTTCTTCTCTGCCCTCCTGGCAGTGCTTGAGATCATCATCTGATCCCATTTCAATTTCCAAATCATTGAGACTTCTCCCAGTCTCTGGTTCACATACCTCAACCGTCCTGTTAATAGCCTCCGTTGTCTTCTAACCATCAACTCCTTGACTGGCCATTTTGTTTTTGGATTCCTTCATGGGCCATTCATACACCCATCTCGGCTTGGCTTTCTGCTGCATCTTCAATGCAATTTTTTCTATTTCTTTCTTTATATAAGCGAGCTCTTAATATATATCTTCTTGGCTCCATAGCTCTTTCCTCCCAGCATACCTACGGCCTTCAGTAGCCATGTTGCTACCTCTGTTTGCCTTCCTGGCAAATCTACTGCTGTCACTCCGCACTAAGAGTTCTACCAGCTTCATCCTCCTACAGTCTCCCTGACTGTCTTCTGGACTGTTGCTTCCCTGCAAACAAATCCTTACAGAGTCTCCAACGCTCTGTCTTCTTCGACCTTCTCTCCTCTACTTGAAATATACAAACAGAGAACCTGCTCTGATACCACTTGATGTGTATCAGAGTATTCTGCTTCTCTTACCTGAAATATACAGATAAGAATGAAGCTCTGATACCACTTTATGCAAGCGAAAGCCACCTACACCTACAACTCCTCGCCCGCTCACAAGATCAATCTAAAATCCCCTTCTACTGTGCCGAAGCGGCTCCTTGGATTCCCTCGGGAATCACTGTGAAACTCTGACCCACAGGTCTTATCTTTCCCTGTCTCGGCCTCTGCACCGGAACGTGAACAAATTCCCCATAGGAAATGTAATATCGGGCTTCGGGGTTTCGAACTTCCTGCTGTCGAGAATTCATGACCTCTCGATTTCCTGATCACCAATGAGCTTTCTCTGCCGGCCTTAGCCCCTCCTGGCTATGCCCTGGTCCACACAACCGTGCTCACAAGACTGCAACCTTATATCTTTCTATCGGGGTTTTGGACTTAAATTTCCCGATGCTTTCCAATCCCTATTATCCCTCCACGCTAAGCTCCTCATCCACATGACCCCTATTCCCGTGACCTCAGGCTTATATTCCCATCGGGGTTTCGGGCTTTCCAATGCCAAAATGCAATTTCTCTTTCAATCCGCGATCCTTCGATTCCCGACGTGCTCCAACTTCCGCTAGTCCCCTGGGCTAGTATTTTGGGTCCATATGACTTCCTTTCATATGATCGTGACCATATACTCCTGTCGGGATTCCTCCTATCAGAGTTTTGGGGTTCGTGATTTCGAAATGCAAATACTTTGTGTCTATGGAATCCCCGATATGCCAATCCCCGACTTCCTTTGGATCTCCGACACATGTCCTAAATGGATGGACGGTCTCGATCTAGTCTCACGCTTTCGCGACTTCTGGTACTTTGGAAGTCTTTCTTTCCAAACCTCTGATATGTCTATGGGCTCCCTATCTCGCCCATGTGTCCCCACAAACAGACGGCTCTGATCTCGTGTCGAGGTTTCAAGACTTGTGATGTCCCAACTCCTTCGACCTCAGGAACTCCGATTTCTCGATGCCGAATATCCCGACTCTCTGTGGATTTCTGACACGTGTCCCAAATGGATGGACGGTCCAAATTTACTCTCAGGGTTCATGACTTCAAGTGTCTCGGACGCCTCATCCTTTGGACTCATGAAACTCCGATCTCTGACTCTCTTCAGATCTTTGAAGATTTGACCTCTACCTCCTATAGAGTCTTCTCATGCACACGCTGGTGCTGTCCCTCCTGAGCTTCTACCAACACTCAGACCCCTTGAGGGATTTTGGTTTCCTCTTTCTCCCACAAATGGAGAATAAAATTCCCTTCGACATATTCTTCACTCCAGCACCCCTTGCTGAGTCTTTTTGGGTGTTTAGCAACCCTGAGAAGGTTCCCTCAGTGGACTCTTCCTCACTTCCAGAACTCAAAGAGTTCTCTTCTTCTTTTGCCTACCTACACACAGTCTCAATGCCCACCTGGAAGAGTTCTCAGAATCCCTAGTGATTCTGATCCTTCTTCCTGAACTCACAACAGAGTCCTTCTTCTGTTCACTCCTTGCACTGGCTCAATGCCCACTTGGCAGAGATTTACAAAATTCACAGTAGAATTTTGTCTACAACTGTGTCTCTCATACACAGCCTTACCTCCAAGGTATTCATCAACCTTGAGGTCTTCCCCCTGAGTTGTTGACTTCGGTTTATGTGCCATAGCACATCTTTATGTGACTCCGCAGAGTTCAAAAGTGCATCCTCTATGCACGGCTCTCAGAACCCGCAACATTCTGTCACACCCTCCTGGTGTGAAGCCTCAAAGGCCTTCACCTAAAATCAAACACACTCCTGCAAATTCACAATTACAGTATACATCTACAGCATAAAAGAACACTCACAGACATCCACATAACACAGAATAATGCAGGAAAAACTGCTCTTTGTATTAAATATGGAAAATGCCTGTAATTACAAGGTGTTCCTAAGAACAGCCTGTAACAAGGTCTCAACTCTTCTCTTCTGCTCTCTACACATAGATTCTCTATTCTCCCTTTCACTTCTCTCTTTCACTCCTATCTCCAAAATGAGATCTGAAAAATCTCTTTTACCTGAGGGGGCTCTTAGAGCGCTTCCCTCCAACCTACCTACCCTATTCAATTACATTGAATGGGCTGTCTAGTCCAGAATTGGATCTAGATCTCAGCCATTACACACATTAAAGGCCAATCTACTATACGCCTGCACAAAGGCATGGCTTCCTGGCTCAACAGCCTAAGCATTTAAATTACATTGAATTCAAATTTAGATGAGGCTGTGCCTCTCTTTTAGCGTGCGATTTGAATTCACTGGCGTGGTTGGCTAGCTGGATGGATGACGTGGAGAGATGCTCCTACATCAATGGGTACCTAGTAGTATGACATTGCCACCAGCTAGTTATCATGCCAGGGAAATGACTCTTGGTTGCATGGCCAAGGGAAAGGGGTTCTCATCATGAGCTAGCCTTCTCATTTCTGCGAAAGTACTTATGGGTAATGCTATCAACTCTGGTCACAATGCCAAGGTGGTGTCCCTTAATTAGATCTTGAAAAAAAAAAGATAAAAAAGAATAAAAGAATAAAAAGAGTAAAGGCAAGAATGGGCTTGGAAAGAATGCATCCATGACAGGTACAACTCACCTTCTACAAAGGCACCCATAGGTAACACTTTTGCATCCTTGGCCTTCACTGCACCCACATACTTGGACATCCCCTGACCACATCACACACTTACATGGCTTGGATGATGTCTTTCCAGGAACTTTCCTTTTCCTATGGACACTAGCCCAATAGGATGCCTTGTCCTTTTCTCCAAACTTTTATTGCAGGCTTGTGTAACGTCTTTGAGCTGTTAACTGATGTATTAGGGATTTTATGCATATGTTTAATAATATTAATGATGAAATGTGATTGAAATTACCATGATCCCTGTGACTGATGAGCCCATGGAGGGCGTAGCCTTTGATGTGTAGGATCATACCCGACGGATAGGTACCATTTGGACCGGCACACATGGGGAGATTATCAGTTCGGACCCCCATGGAGCTAAAGAGCCCATCAGATGGATGTTGAGACCCTGCCATGGGGCAGAGACAAGACAGAGATGGATTGTTGTCTTACACCAGAGAAGAAGAGGATGTCCCACCAGAGGCACCCCGACAAAGCTTGACCTAGGGGGATTTTCCCTTGTTCAGTGGAACGTTGGCCTTGGAAGGCCTAGGAAGTCACCCATCATAGCCATGATGTTATCCAGTAGTATGGACGTTTTGGGAGGTAGATTGGGTAGTATTGGCATGTGTGGCAGGTTGGAGAAGCCCAAGGAGGGCTAACGTTTTGCTCCAGGATGCCCCATTTGCCCTAGAAGGGGCTAACGTCTCCCTTAGAGGGGCTTCTTATCTATTTATAGCTCAATTAGGGTTTTAATTTGAAAATTTAATGTAAAACAGTATGATTATGGTACTTTGGTCTTGTCGGCCTTTACATGACCTAAAAAGTAAACTTAGGTCATGATATTGTATAAATGGAGGATTTTCTCCTTCATTTTATCATCACACGAGACCCACTCATTAGTGAGGTATGAAATTGGAGCCCTATCTTGGGTTATTGGATAATTTAGTGATGCAAACTTGTTGAAGGAAGGTTATTTTGGCATATTTTGGTTTCTCTCTTTAAGGAAGGTGTTACAACTAGGGTTTGCACATTTGTTTCTTGGTGAATTGTAAGTATTTTTCTGCAAAACTTCTTGAATGAATGGTTGTAGTTTAATTTCTTGCATGTATTTATGATTATTGCTGGACAAAAACCCTAGGTGACAAGCACACAAGTATGTCCTTGTCTCATGTCCCCTAATAGAGATATTTTCATCCATTGATAGAGAAAAGAGAGCCTAGCCATAGCTACACCCTCTTCTTCTCTTCACTTATTGCTAGTCGTACTATTGTTTTTGAAAGACAAGAAGAGTGATATGTCCCTGGCCTAGGTTTAGTACACTAGGGCCATACTCTTTCTAGGGTTTGTTGAAAGGACTTGCTATAGAAACACCTCCCTCTTCAAACCCTCTTGTTTTGGTTATATTTTGTTATTATTGAGCTAGTCGTTTGCTGAGAAAGAGGAGAGATAATGTGGCCTTTCTTTAGCAACACTAGAGTGAGCCTCTCTCCATTAGGGTTCTGATTTTGAGGCCCTGCTTTAGCAGGACCTCAAAACTTTTCCCTCTAGTCCTTGAAATCTTGCCTCCTTCAACCTATGAGTCCTTCACGTATGAATCCATTAAACCCTAAGGCACTAATCTAGAAGTCCTCCAACGTTGAAGTGAAATTGGTCAAACAACTCTCAAACTCTTTGAATCTTAAACCCTAACTATACTAACCTTAACCTACTGACCCCAATTTGTTGACGTCATCATTGGATATCTCATCTTTAAAGAAGCAACGTTTTACTTTATATGCAATTGAATGGTGGATTAAAGCATTTATTAAATGAAGTGTTGATTAGTTAACTTGAATGCCACATTGTTCTAGTATTTATTGGTGAAGTGACATTATTTTTCACTTCTATATTTGTAAACATTGACTTCATCAACATTTACTTTCAAATTTCTTGTATTGAATATCAGATAGTTGTTGATATATATGAAGTACTAACCAAGCCTGCATATATCAGTTTATTGTTTCTTTGTTCTTGGGCAGGGATTCCACTTGGTTATTGCTTCTAGTTATTTTTATTGGCTATAAATCCAGACTCTCTGTTTTGGTGGTGCTCTGTGAAGGGGGAAACTTGTCATTTGTTTGATTATCCTTTAGCCTCTTCAAAGCCCCAGGTCATCGGGGATGTCTCCCCTGGGCCTCACCTCCCTAAAGAGAAAGAACCATCCCATTGTGGTGACATTGGGTGGTATGGGTTCATGTTATGCCAGTTTGGATTTCTACTTTATAGATTTTATTCCTACCTACAAACTATACGATAACAAGAACAAAAGAATAGGTTGCAAATATATTCAAAAACCGCTTCCAAGGGAATCTTTTGAGTATCTTCGCCAAATACTCGGAGTAAATTCTACTCCAAACTGAATACTTTTGAATGATTATCTTATATGTCTTATATTTACATGAGGAAGCACCATAAATATGATAATTTAGGTTGGGGGAGAAGGTTCAGACAGAGTTCAGTCAAGGGGAGCATCCCTAAGGATAATTCAGTTAGTGGGAGAAACCTTGGACAAGAATTTACCTTTTCCATTCATGTCAAAGGGGAGAGATTCATCATATGTAGGACAAAGAGTTATATTCTTGGAGAGAGAGAAAAGAGGATTGAGACATGCTTCCAGGGGGAGAAATGGTCAAAGTGGAAGCATAAGCGATATGAATTTAGTATTGCATCGAAGTGTTTCCATCAATGCTAGAGGGGGAGATTGTTAATTAATTGGGTTGTTTGTCATTGATGTCAACCCTTGAATCATGTCTGATAGAAAATTCTGGTAGCCCAAAACAATATGGTTAAGGGACTTCAGTTTTATTGATGTATAATGGTATGAAGATTAATGTATTTCCACGTAAGACTATTCTATATGGATAGTACATGTCATGCCATTTCTGGTGATATGTGATATGTCACATAACTCCTCATAGTTAGTGAGTTATGGACTTGTGAAGTTGGAGAACCCTCATGAGTTATCTACAAGGTCAAACAAGTCAAAATTATTCTAGAAGATCCTAGAAGAAGTTGACTAGTCAAGTGAGTGAAACTAGGAGTTAATCATGGGTTAAGTTGTTTCAATAAGAAAATAATTAAAAATAAATTAGTTGCAACTAGAAGTAGAGAATTTACTATTTGTAGTTAAGTGGGTTTGAAGTGGACAAGTAGTTCGAAGTGGGTTATCCCTAAAATAAGGAAATTGGGTTAAGTTGGTTAGAAGGTAACCCCTTAAGGAAGCTACATGAAAGTATAAATAAGAGAAAAATGATCTCCTATTAGCACCTATTGAGCACATTGAATATCTATTATTGTGTAAGGTTTATTGTAGGTACTCATTGATGTATATGAAGTTGTGTAAGTATGAGGTAGCACAAAGGGTTGACGATGAAAGTTTTGGAATTATAGAAGATATAACAAAAATCCCTAGCTGTTGAGGTGTACATGGGCTACAGTGGAGTAGGGAACGTATGTACATGGGATAGCAGTATAATAGGGTGCATACATGAGGTTAAATACATAGAAACTTGAGAATATTAAGATTTCAGGTCTCTAGAGTCTGAAAGAAAGCTCCTAGGAAGGTCTACAGTGATCAGGTACATCAGATCTATCTGTTGGTTAAAAATGTATGTCTTATTTCTATGAGTAGTTGGATTTTTTTTTCTAAATGAGAAATGGTTATGGAGGCTTGACAATTTTCCATAGAGAGATTAGTGGTTTCATGGGACATTCTGTATAAGTCATATTTATACAAATACAATGCTAGTATAATCAATATTTATCATTGATACATCTTGTTAGTGTTGAGGCACATCTTGTATTTCTCGTCATATGATTAATGTTTTTGTGGTACATGGTTGAAAGCTTGTATTTGTGAAGTGGTTGATGTATTGAGAGGTTGTATATTAATAAGGGTTTGATGTCTAGTTCATGTGAGGGTTATTATACGTGTTCATGATTACACATACTTGTATGGCACATTAATAGAGAGATATAGATACATTTGGTTAAGGGATGTGTATGAGGATGTATGCACAGGGTATATTTACAATCCAAACATAGTGACAAGTTGCAAGTTGATGTGACAGAGGATGAAGAGGGTCAGAGTTTTTCAGAGAGAGAAAACCCTAGTTTTAAGAAGGAATATGTAGGTTGCAGTAGAGATAGTCCACATACATATGCAGGTTGCAGTATAGATAGGGTGCGTACATACACACACTGCAGAATAGATAGGTCACATATCTGTTGGTCTTGGTTGGCACAGGCTCAGTTGAGGTATAGGTTGATTACAGGGTAGTGGTACAGGTTGGTTATAGGTCAGTGGTATAGGTTTGTATAGGTTTATAGTGGCATATCTCACAACGATACTATGGCAGTGGTTTCTTCATTTGACACTTATAATTCAGGGTAGCAGAATGAGGCAACAATAGGTGGATATAGCCACCTTTCAGTTGTAGTCGAATAACATAGGAAGTTGTAGCCTCCTTTTGTTTGTAGCCAAAGAATTGGGGATTTGTAGCTTCCCTTAGGTTGTAGCTTGAAACTATAGGGGGTCAGAGCCTCCTTGCAGTTGTAGCTAGAGAACAAAGGAAGTTGGTGCTTCCAATGAATCTAATTCTTAAATACATATAAGAAATGAATTTTGTGGTTTTCAACCGCATTGGGTTTCCATGTAAAAATTGTGTTGTACAGTGTATGTGTATGATTTTTCATTTTTTCATGGTTTATTTTCTTTGCACTTATTGGATGATAATGTATATTGATCATAAAGATAAATAATAATTTCATATTGTGGTTAAAAGGATTAAAAATATATATTATTGATTCACTCCCCTTCTTAGTAATCCAATAGGAACCTTAGATAATATACACAATTATCAAAGGTATCCATTCATTAAGACAGGTCTTGGATATGATGTTTTTATTTCCTCCCTACCTACACCTAGCCTTGCTACAACTAGAGGAGTTTTATTTGTTGCAAGTGGAGTTTAGACTAGTTTTCTAGAAGACAAACCTATTGTTGATTGTGCTAAACAGATTAATGAGTTTCCTATTCTTCACATGCTATAATTTGATCACGATGCTACATATGAATTTGTTTTTGATATACTAGGTTGTTATACTCCTATAACTGAACCTAGACTTGATCCTACTTCCTCTCATTAGCCAGCACAAAAATCTATTCCTTATCATCATCCACACCATAAAATTTGAAGGAATGGAAATCATGCTTTCATATATTTAAAAAAGAGACATGAAAGACATAATTGCGGATCGGTGCCAACTACCAGGATATATTGTGGTTGGATTGATGGATGGTCATGGAATCATTTGACTAGATGTTTGAGGACTTAATATCATTGTGTTTCATCATCTTTACAATTCTACAATGTTCCTCTTACTTACTGATGATTTCATTGGAAATGGTTGACTGAGGATCAACTTGACATGATAGTTGATTGAAGTTTTCACTGAGTATTCATTGACTAGAATTTTTTACGAGATCTATCCCTATTAATTATTGATACCTAAAGGGGGGGGGGATACTTGAATTTGTTGATATGTGAAGCCAATTGATGCCTTATTTTTAAATCATCTATTTCTTGTTGAATCAACTTGGATTTTCTAAGACCGACCAAACCATGTTTGACTATTGTTGGACATATACTACTACTTATGTTGGATACAAAGACTATCTAGATTGACAAAGACTGATTATCTTGCATAGTTGGTGATATTGTTCAAACTTCTTCATGAGTGTTTCTTTACCACGTTTGAGAAATTTGTGCATTCGAAACAAATTAAGGGACATGCAATTAGGAGTAATATCTATCTCATCAAGACACTAAGTGATTAAGGAGAAGCATAAATTCAAGGGGATCTAGCCTTTGTAATTGATGTCAAAAGGGGAGAGTTACAAATAGGGGGAGAATTATTTCTATTCCTGGGAGAGTTGCAAGAAGGGGGAGAGTTTCATAAATGGAGATAATTATATATATGCATTGTGGATTATGTGTTTCGTTGCAACATTTCCATCAATGACAAAGGGGTAAATTGTTGGAATTATTGTCATTGATGTCAAAGGATTAAGTTTGTCGTTAATGTCATATTATGACACTACAATACACACAACATTTTCAAGATTTATTTATATATATGGGCTTACAATAATATTAAAAAAGGGGTTCATGTGGAAAAGGAAAATGTGTAATGGTGGTTTCAAATTCATGGGTTTGGGTATTTTCCCATGGCATTTGAAAAAGTAAAATAAAAAAGTGGAATTAATATTTAACTAATGGACATGCTCCTTCATGAAGGGTTATGAAAAATCATAAAAAGACAAAGCATTGATATAAAGTGTGTGTGTGTGTGTGTGTGAAAAATGGATGAGCAAAGATTGAATATCATTATAAAAAAGAAGCGTTGCAAAATCAGTTTCAAGTCATCCTGGAATTTTCACGATAAATTATTTTATGGGACATTTTAGACCTTCAAATTTTAACGAGACAAAGGAGAGATATCAGTGTAAATGTGGTAAAACATTCCAATTCTAGTTCTCTAAAATTTAGGAGATATACCCTATGGAAGTTAGGGTTCCTAAATGCTCCTGAAATCGATTTTAAACATGTCATCTTGGCACTTTGCTATAAATTATTTTCTAGGATGTTTCAGACCTTGAAATTTTCCAACAATATAGGAGAGATCTCTGGGTACATGTGTTAAAACGTTTAGATGTTTTTTCATTATACTTTCAAATATATTACCTTTCGAATTTACAGTTCTTGAATTCTATGGAAATCAATTTCAAACAAGTCAGTTTGCAATTTTCACTATAACGCCTTTTTTAGGACTCTTTAGACTGTGAATTTTTAAAACAATAGAGCATACATACAAAAGTACATCAAGTAAAAATCTCATATGTTCGTTCATTGTACTATTTGAGATATGATCTATTGAAGTTAGGGTTTTTGAATGGTATCGAGATCAAATGAAAACATGCCAGTTTTCCATTTTCATTATAACTTATTTTCTGGGACTCTTCAGACTATGAATGTTTTACAACACAGAGGGTACATATAGTTGTACCTAAGGTAAAAGTTTTAGATGTTGCTCCATTATACTTTCTAAGATGTGTTCTATCGATGTTAGGGCTTTTGAATGGTCCTAAGATCCATTTCAAATAGGTTAGCTTTGCATTTTCACTATAATTTCATTTCTAGGACTCTTTAGACTATGAAAATCCCATAGAATAGAGGACACATACAAAAGTACCTCAGGTGAAAATTTCATAATCATATATGAAAATTTTGATATCTGGCATGTTGTATAAGTTCATTCTTTGGAAGAGGCCCAAAACAACAAGCTTTGGGAAGGTTACCATTTGGAAATTCAAATTTTGGTCAAGCATGGTAAAAGAAGAAGTAATGAGAAGAACTGGAGAAGGGATAGGAAGTGAGTAGAACTGGCGAAAGAAGAAGAAATGAGTAGACCTGGTGAAGGTAGAAGTAGTAAGAAAAATCAGTGAAGGTTGGTGTAGCGTACACAAAGATATTGGTGTTTCTTTCTAAGTTGGTTTTTAGTGGTGGGGATTGGTGTCTCTAGTAGATTAGTGTCTATGAGGATCCATAAGAGTAGGTTGGTGCCACTCAAACAAACATATTGGTGTCTCTTTCTAAGCTAGTTTTGTTAGCCTATGGCTTACCTTTACCAATCACTAAGTCCAAATTGTCAACTATATTTGTATTATTCATTTAGGATATTGGTAATATATCCTAAAGTGATGAATAATGAGTTAGTTAAGATTGCCTAGCCTAGTCATCATGCATGATTTTAGGATCTAGAGAAAATCTATCTATGAGGTGGCATCACCCATTGTACTATAAATATGTAACATTAGAGTGAATACATTTAGTGTTTTCTAGTGAGCCTTTTCCGTCATGTTGTTATTCTTGTTTATGTTTTATCTATTGGTATCAGAGCTTGTATGATCTTAAGGGATTGAAATCATGATAGTAGTTTTCCATGGCTTCATATGATAGTAGCCTTGTTTCCTATAACAACAAATTGCACATCTATAATATTTGGGATGTGCAATCATGGAAATAAAGAGAGCCACAGTTGAGACATTGTACACATGCGATTCGAAATTTGGTGCATGTTCTACAATAGTGTATGGAATTTACAACACATCAAAAATCGATTTGATTTCAGAGCATGGTGATGCACATTTGGCGAAGAGGAGATTCCAGTGTCGAAATATCTTGGAAAAATCGGACGTCGCATCGATCATTTGATTGGTATGTCAATTGTTTCATTTTAAAAAGGAAAATAATAATATTATTTTAGATCTATCACTGAACTCAAGTTGGTCATTTCTCTACAAGTTTTGTTCAAGTCTCTGCGTCTCTATTCTGTCTGCAAAATTCATTTTTTATCTCAGTCTGATTTCCAAGTGGATGATCGCACATATCCCTCCATTTCTCTGCAACATTGATTTTTTGGTTATTTATTGAGCTTTTGGCACAGGCGTGCCAGATGAAGTTAGATCTAAATACTCTAAAAAAAATTCATGCCCAACAAATCTGTACACAACAAATCTATCAAATTTCCTATAGATCCGTCAAATGTCCAATTGTTTTAGTCATGAAAACGTGGAGCCTATAGCAGAGCGAAGGAGCCCATAGATCCACCACATTCAACTAAAGAATCAACAAAATGGGACAAATTTCATTCTAGATGAATAGGTGAAGTTAAATCTTCTTGAACTCTGCAATTCTGCACGCATATGGAGACTATTTTTTGCCGGATCGGGTGCCTGTGCATTGAGCATGTGCATTTCGAGCAAGAAGAGAGACCATAACAATAATATTCCCATTATTTTTCCTCAGATCTAGTACAATCTGGTGTGATTCAGTTTCAATATCCATTTTTTTTTTTTAAAGGAAACTCAATAGGATCGATCCTTGCATCCGATTCAAATGCAAGCTTCATGGTATAAGTTTTTTGTCAGAGTTTACTATCCACTCTGTGAGGATTCTACTGCTGAATAGTGAGGCTAGGTTTTCACTGGAACAATTTATAGGCTTCTTGATTATTCTTCAGATTGTCTTTGTGCCCTGAATTCCAACAGATCAACCCCTGCTATATGTTGAGACAGATTGACAATTTGAATGCCAAGGAAATATCAAGAGTGAGCATCGGATATCAGATCTACTAATTAATTTTTCTTGATGCCACCGCCTTCGAAGTTTCAGTCAATGTGTGTATTTGGGATCTCTTTTTGGATGTAATGTTTTGGATCCATGTTCTGGCATATGGGCTCTCCATTGGATCCATAATCATGGCAAGAAAATGAAAGAGATCACCCCTTACTAGTCCCGCATTGCATGAAATGGAAGGATCAATCAGAAATTCGTTTGACAGAATGTGGGCCACCAACTCTCAAATTGCGGAAGATAAAACGATGCATGATTTTTGTTCTTATCTATAAAAGGCATGTGATATGGTAGCAGTGGTGGTCCTGTAAAATGCACGCAAACAATGGTAAAATTGACAACCACCTTAACTCCTACAAACCAGTTGTATTGAACCAATAACTAGATATCGCTTCAGTCGGCCACCGCCTAGATATCATAAGGGATCGACTTGCTATTTCAGGCACCCTTCTAGCAATTTTTGGCAAGCCAGACATTGCTTCTGGATTTCTTAAAGGCTTTTGGATCCTCATTCGACCTTGCTGCGTAACTGAGGCCCGAATTGGCTGGAAATGACATCCACATTGGCTGGAAAGAATATTGGTTGGAGACTTAATTGGAGGATCATGATCTGGTGAGGGAGCCACAGAGGGGGCCTTCCCACCACAACCGGCTGTCAATGTATAGCTGGGTATAGTGAAAGGCATAAAAGATATCAGTATTCAATGATAGAGTCTTCAATATCTTCAGTAATATGAACCTCCAAGAGTACGATTTGATTAATCTGAGGCAGATCAAAATTCTTTTAGGAAATTTTCTTTGATTGGGTGATAATTTCCATTATCTTTGGAATAACAAGTAAAGTAATTGTTGCATTATAAATTCCTGTGGGTTGATAGATTTGATGTTGCAGTGGCATATTACAACTTTGTCAAAAGTTTAAAAAAATTTGGAGAAGAAACCATGTTTCTCTTTTGTAAAACAAAAGGATTTTTAAACCCATGTTTTGCTTATGAAGTCTTATATGCAAAATGCTAGTAGGCTTAGTGCTTGCCAAAACTTTGTAAAAAGGAGTTATAAAGTTCTTCTTATAAGTTGGGACATGAAGACCATTGAAGGCTTCTATTTGTATTGTGATCACAAGGGAATCCATACTGAAATGAAGTATTTTTGTCTGTGTCCTAGATCTGCCCGAAATTGAATAAGGGGATCTTAGGAACACCTTGCATTGTGTGCGATGGTGAATGATTCCTTGAATGTTTTCATAGTGTTTTGTGTCTAGTTTTGACACTACACTTGTAATTTATCGTACAACTATACACACATGAAATCCACATCAAACAAGGAAATTCAAGCATAATTCATGTTATTCAAACACAATGTTACTCATGAACATGCATTCAAGCAAAAGTAATGCAAATCAAGCATCAAAAAAGAATACTAAAGCAAGAAACAAGTCAAGCTTATAAGCAAAGGAGAACTAGACTCAAAAGCATCGACAACAGATTCAAAGAGTAATTCAACTTCAGAATCAGGATTTATTGTAACATGCAAATTGCCCTTTTGTAAGTTTATTTGTCTTTTTGAAATCAAGTTGAGTTGAATTGAATTTGTCATAAGGTGCATTTTCGGCTGAGCCTGACACCCTAGAGTAATTTTGAGTCATAATTGACAAGGATGAGTACTTGAAACTCAAATCATTGTAACATCAAATCTTTGGGATTCATTTTCAGTGGTAACCGACATCCTCAACTTCTTGGAAGAAAGCAAGAAAATTTCAAGCGAGCGAGTACAAGCGAGCGTGAATTTCAAGCGAGCGATTCAAGTGATCGATTTGTAGATAATCCTTCTTCTATCGAGTCAAAAATTGTAATAAGGATCTACCTACACAAGGAGACCTCTTTTAGTGTTTTGAAAATGGCTTGAAGTCTCGAATTATTAGAGTTACTGAACACTCTAATAAACACCATTAAAGAAAACACAGTGGCATTGAACAAAGAAACTCTTCAATCCATGCTAAATTGTTTGCAAGTGATGCAAGATAAAGCTAGACTTCTTCAATCTCTATCCCAAATATTGAATGATGAGTTGATAAATCTCAAAAATCAATAGCCAGTGAAGTGTTTTGAACTAGTTTATGTTCAGCACAATCCTCTCTATGATGATGATGGTGATGTTTTTAATCAGTAGTCAATGAAGGAGCAACTCAATAAGACAACTTCAGATGCAGACAAAGACGATGCTAATCTTGAACCTACTTTTCAAGAGTTTTCTTTTGAGTTTAATGAAGAAAACCTTTCAATGATACATCAACATGTAGTAAATCCACTTCCATGGATTTCAAAGCAACAGGTTCAGAATACTCTTTCCAAGCCCATCATCAGACCTTGGGAAGAAATCATCTACAACAAGAATAGAACAGGACTTGGATATGACAAGGAAGTTACCTTTCATATTCCTGATTATTCCAGACCAATCAAGTTCCAAAGTGTTGGATTCCTTCAAGAAGCTTCAACTTCACTTGTTCTAGTTCAACATCAGAATGATAAGCATCAACATTGTAATCGAGTTGGTCACAAGGAGAATCAATGTTTTGATTTCCATCCTTGCCAGCATTGTGGCAAGCATAGCCATTCTTCAGACAGATGTTCAACACTAAAGAAACCTGGAATATTGAATATTCACTATGAGTGGATTGATCCTCGTAAATGGTCATCAACAACCAAGAGATTATATAAGTCTTATCGTAGAATTCAATCTCGAGTAAAGACCAATCTTGTATCACATAACATTTTTGTACCTCACATAAGTGGTCCCCTTATGGCATAGCTTTCAAGCAGAGCCCTCACAGGATGAGATAACATGTGGTTTTTTTTTCATGCCCACTTTGTGTTGTATTCAAATGGAACAAGTATGGCACTCTCTTGAGCCTAGAAGGGGGAAGTACAATGATGTAAATCTCATGCACCTTAAGGGGGGGAGTTCAAAATTCTAGTGACGATGGTTCATGAAACCACTTATGGTCTCTCCTTTCAGCGGACAAAGGGGAGAATTGATGATGGAATTGAAGATGGTTGTCAGAGAGAATGTTTCAACAACAACAAACATCAAATATGCCAAATGGCCATGAAATTTTCCCAATGGGCAACTGTGGTCTGTAGATGACAGACTTTGGCAGAATTATGGTTCAATAAGTTTAAGTTGAATCATATAGATTTTGATTTTGTGAGCAATGATGTGAACATTTGGTTCACATAGATGGTCATTCGACCTAGTAGAGGACAAGAGGATCCTTCTGCATTGCAGCTTGGCATTTGATTGAGTTGTCAGGCATTTTCAGGGATGTGTCATACTAGAAGCCGATTCACTTCTCTTGGTTCGCTCTCATCAGATTGGAGTTTACATTAAGTAAACAATTTTCATGCATCCTGGCTCACATGATTACATTGTGAGATTTTCCAGAGATGGCAGGCTTTGACAGGATTATGGTTCAATGACTTGCAATTGAATCATACACATTATACATTGGGATGTTGTTGGACACATAAAAGTGTCAAGATTGGTTAGTGGTTATCCAAAAACCATCAGATACATGGTATCAATTGGTCAGTGGTTATCCCAAACCATATATTCATAGAGAACTTTCAATGATACACTGATAGTAGAGTGGTGATACTACATGTTCACCAATTAGCAGAAGACATCGGATTCTTCTAGCTAAAATACTTGGCAAAATGATCAAATTGTCAAGCAATTAGGGAATGTTCAGATATTGTAGTTGTTCACTTCCATATCTCTACTCTCTTCCAGTTCATTTCAAATGAACATGTTCAACATCCAGATTGGTGGTTTTTCAAGCAGTTCTTCATTGAAGCTCAACTCAGGAGTTTCAGTATGAAGACTTGGAATTGATACCAATTTATGTTTAATTGTTGGTATTATTGATCGGAATTGTGATTGAGGGGGGGATTGTTAGCCTATGGCTTACCTTTACCAATCACTAAGTCTAAATTGTCACCTATATTTGTATTATTCATTTAGGATATTAGTAATATATCCTCAAGTGATGACTAATGAGTTAGTTAAGATTGCCTAGCCTAGTTGTCATGCATGATTTTAGGATCTAGAGAAAATCTCTCTATGAGGTGGCATCACCCATTGTACTATAAATATGTAACATTGGAGTGAATACATTTAGTGTTGGCTAGTGAGCCTTTTCCGTCATGTTGTTCTTCTTGTTTATGTTTTATCAGGTTTTTAGCAGTGGGGGTTGGTGTCTCTAGTAGATTGGTGTTTACAAATATCTGTATGAGTAGGTGGTTTCCTAATAGGATTTTCACTAGTGGGTATTGGTGTCTCCAATAGGTTGGTGCCTAAAATATTTTTAATAATAGGTTGGTTCCTACAAATAATTATAAAAAGAAGTTTTGTGGTTTTCCTCCGAAAGGATTTCCACGTAGATATTGTGTTCCGTGTTCTGCAGTTAATAGATATCATATGTGATTGTTGTCTTATGGTTGATGAACGTTTGGAAAAGTAAAAAGTGTACTTATACTGATTCATCCCCCCTCTTAGTATAAGCTTGTTCTCAACAAAAGTGTCATTAAATAAGGTATGATCATTTCAAGCTCTTTGTATATTTCAATTTGTTGCAATGATTTATTTGAATGGAAATGGGGAAGCTTGGATGAGGACCATGTGTGATTTATTTCCATTGTGAAAACCATCAACATTGGGAGTGGCTCAATTAGCGCATACTTCAAAGGAATCGTAGAGAAACTTAATATTCCTTTACATGGGTGACCAGCTTGGGTGAGTCTAGTGGCGGAGTTAGAAAAAGTATGATGCGATTGTGGAGATGGTTGGATCATTGCATAACTATTTGATGAAGTGCATTGGAGGTTTGTCTAGAGTGAATAAGCTAGTGAGGTTGAAGACATTCCAAGTTTGAGAGGAAAGATGAGGCACCTTGGTGTGAGGGTGCCTTAGATGATTTTTTTGGGTCATGCGATGACTTGAAAGTCATGATGATGTTCCATAGTATAAGACACTTGCAAAGGTGTGAGGGAATTATGTTCTAAGTGATGGATGGAGTTAGTCAAGAAGTCAACTAAGAAATGTTGACAATAAACCTGAATGGGTAGAATCCATACCAAGCAAATTGGGTGGTGTTCGCTCACCTTTGGTATGGGACATTGGATGAGGAAGAGCACTCCATGGAGGCTTGTGGATGATTGTACGATGACCCATAGATATGAAGATGTTTTTGGGTGAGGTTGGGAAGAGTATTGTCTTGGATGTGCAAGGGAATGGAGTTTCTTTGGGATGGCTCACTATACTTCGAGTGACTTGGACAAATAATTGGGGTATTTGAGGGGTGTGAATGCATTGGTCACACTCATTAAAAATGCTTAGTTTCGGATAGGTGACTCATTGGAAGGAGGTGAGTTGAGGACTTTCCTTAGTTTGGAGGATTGTACAAATAGGGTAGATTGCAACATGAAAAAAAAACTTGGGAATGAAAAATCCTCTTATCTTGGAATGCATGGTTTGGCGTGAATATTAATCATTTCAAGGCATGAAGAAGTTGATGAAATAACATGGATGGGTGGATTGAAATAATGGTGAAATGGTGGTTTTTACATGCAATACTTGGAGTGGATGAAACATTTCATATTTGAGAAATTCAATGAAGAGGATGGGGAGAATTCGACCAAGGAATCTAGACTTGTAGACTTGATTTCAGTTTGAGCCATAAGGGTGGCTTTAGTTGGACACGAGAAGAACAAATTCACAATGATTTCCTTAAATCTTCATACACTTGTATGTGGCATGGACCATGTGTGAAGGTAGCATATTGGCTAATGTATATGAGGTGGGAAGTGGAGTCAAGTTGCCATGGAGGAATTTGATTTAAAGTCACATCACAATGCAACAAGGAAAGTTAGGTGACCTTTCCTTGGTTTGAGGACAAGTGCAGATGAACGGAATTATGAACGGAAGTGACCAATTTGTGAATGAGGGTGTGCAAACTCAAGAAGTACGACAGTTGGACTGGCCACTTCAACTAGTTCATGACTTGGGTGAAAAACATCATTTCAAAGGGGTCAAGAGTACAGATCCACTAGTAGGTTTGGAGGCACAATAATTGGAAAACATTACGAAGGATTTCCTTAATGAATATTGGAGGTGGAAGTAGTGAGGAAAGGGTGGAAACTTTCCTTAGTCTTTGGAGTTGGATGAAGTGATGGGGATTCAGGCAAAAAATACTAAGTTCAAACATGACGAAGCACACTTGAATAACTAGACGTGATGGTTGGATTGATCATCCAATTAGTGCATGAATTGAGGCATGCAATATGTGGAGACATGGAAGAAGTAGTTGAAGTATGGGAACATTAGTACATCACAACAATTCAAAAATTATAAAATTTTCATGTTCTGATTGAGCTTGCAACTTTTGAAGTATCAATAATAGAAATAAAGTAGAATCTTATCGTCGTAGTAGGACAATGGCATCTTGGGAATTGTAGATGGATTTGGGGAGGCAATGTGTTTACACGATAGTGGGAATATTTTCTGCACACAAATTTCAACAAAGAGTAGTGTGGATAGTTTCATAGTGTTGTAGATGATTGCATCAGATGTGGAAACTTGGGGTTTCCACTTTGGCATAAATTTGGATTTTACATTTCACATGAAACTTGGGGTTTCTAGCAAACTTTGTTGTGAAGGGGAGCATGAGTTTAGGAAGATATTTGTAGACAACATATTTTGTGGATTTTGTCGAGGATGGAAACAAATTTTGGTCGGGGAGGATATAATTCCTTTGGCGAGGAGGGTGCATGGAACCTCTACCTAACCAACAGAAAAAAAGATGAGATGTGGATGTTGGGGTTGCCGAGACACCTAATATTCAAATAGAGAGTGAGTGGGAAAATATTGGGGAATCCCTTGGGAATGATGTTTGATGGTTGTTATATATGCCCTAAAAACACACTAAAAACCCTCAATTAAATTATCAACCCGGGGTAAGTAAACTTAGAGTTGTAGAAAAATATATGCCAAGGTAGAAGGGCTGGTAGTAGTATAGTCTAACTAAGGAAGTGGCTATCTAAGGGCTAATCTATTCAAGAAAATCTATCTAATAAGAAAACCTTACTAAGAAACTTTAAATTATGTAACCTAAGTACTTTTGAACCAAGGATCGATGGATAGTTCTAGGAAAACAAGTGAAAACCCTAGTTGAAGCAAATTAGTTCAATCATAACAATAAGAAAAAGCAATTGTTTAAGCATAAAAATAAACAAATAGCAAAAGAAAACTACTTTAACTATCCTACCTAAATTCAATGAACAAATATCCTATGAAAGCAAGGAAATAAACAAGCAACTATACTATCAAAGAAAGAATAGACAAGTAAGAAATTTAACCTATTAAATAAAGTAAACATTTAACTACCCTAGGATAACTTCTATAGCAAATAAACTAATTAAGATTACTCAATAAGAAACTAACTAAGAGACAAATGAACTATATTCTTAATACAACTATCTCTAATTCATAAAAGGAAATCTATTTAATTGAAAGAAGGAAGAACTGACAACTAACCTTTAATCTATGATAAGCAAACTGCTCTTTAATCTACCAAAGCAAAGGACTATCTATCCTACAACAACAAGAAAACTATTTTCTGACCTACAAAAGCAAGAAACTATCTTTTAACCTATAAAAACTCAAATATAGTGGTGGTGGTTGTGTCAATGTCTCTAGTTTCTTATAATATCTCGATGGCACTTGACAACGAAAGATAACTCAAGAGGTATAAGCTCAAATTTGCTGATTTCAATAGAAAATAGAAAGGTGTGGATTAAGAAATCGAGTGAGAACTTAGCCATTACAGAAACAACGTCAATTACCTTGCATATTCATGTGATTATTACTCATACATTAACCATCAATAGTGTAACAAGATTATAATTGTACTCTATGATATGTAAGCAAAAGTCATAATTAAATTCAATCATTAACTAAGAATTGGAATTGCAATCTAATTCTAGGAAAGAAATTGAATAAAATAAAATTATGCTATATCTATTTTAACAATTCAAATTGTGGAAAGGAAAATGCATATAAACAGAAACTAAAACATGATTCTAGCATATAGCAAGTAAACTAATGAACAAATTAATCAAAAACTAGTTGAGCAAAATCTAAATAACAATTGAATAGGCAATCTAGAAATAAAAACTGAAACTAACCCTATCCATCCACCGAAGCCTCATTAAAGAAAAAATAAACTAAAACTCTATTCTACTCTATTTTAAACTTGATTTTAAAAGCATAAATAAGATCCAATCTAATATTTAATTTCACAGGGGGTTATGTATGAGTTTGCAAAATCGTTCCTACTAACTACACAATCAATGCATATTAACAAAAGCCTTCATACTAACCTGCAAAAGAACTAAACGGTTAAGCTACAACAACAAATTATATAACAAAGAAAAAATAACAATGCATGTACAGGAAATGAGATAAAAGACATCTAAGCTATGAAATGCATAAATAACTCATAGAACAGTTACCAGACTACTGGTGGGACCCCCAGCAAGTTGTGGTCACGTCCTAAATGCACACCATGAACTCAACAAAACGATTTCACCATTAAAACTTGAAAAACACAGTCTTATATAATTCTGGCAATTGCAAATAGCAAAAACAGAGGAAAATTGCATTTGTCTCTAATCCTCTACTTTTTCTACTTATTAACTATTGTATGACCACCACGGTGGTATTTATAAGTTTTACAGACTGATAGGTCAACCATTGGAGGGTCAAACCTCTTCTAAAAATAATAAATTACATTAATGGTTCCCTAACTGCTGAAATGGAGCGAGCCAATAATCGCCCTGCTCAATAACCTAAACTGAGTTTTCAAGAGTTTAGTAGCTAGAGGGGAAGGCACGAGAAAAACCCATGTTCCTCATTCACCCATCACTGACCACCAATACAATAACCGCCAAATCCCCCATCGTTTTTGTGCAATATGAGGTGTTGGATAGAGTGTCAGACCGGGTACCGGATCGAGTACTAGATGGAGTGTTGGACTGAGTTCCGAAAGAAGAAATGTGATGTGATTGTAACACCAAAAAATGTGAATTAGATCCTTGGAAACATAAAAATGTGATGAATTATACTTAATATCAACATAAAAAATAATTATACATACCTGGTGTGGATCATAACGTTTTGGCACAAAATTCTTCAAAAGCTTCTCCAAAACATGAAAAACACATATGTACATTCGGCAAAAGTCTCTAATTACTGTCATAAAATTGATCATATCTCGGGCCCAACAATGTTCCTAAGCGGACCCATTCCAAAGACTTGTGGAGGAATCCATACCTTTTCATGAACTTGCATAAGATGGAGACGTGTCAAAGTGTGTTGAGGAGTAAGTGACTCAATACTTGGTGACTCGGTGGAAGTCATGTATTGGGAAAGGAAAAAATGTGTGGAGTTTAATAGACTCATGGGAAGAAGAAATGACCCATCATGGGCTGGCTCAAATGTAATACCAAGAGACACAATGATCAAATTGGGTATAATACCAAGACAAACAATGGTCATCTTGAGAGGAAGTCCAAGAGTTGTGACAGTTCATGGGATGAATATTCACATATATAGAGAGCTCTTCACTTGGTTGGAGAATGGGGAAGAATCATCTAAATTGAACTTGAACAATAAGGATATTTGAGGAGGACTTGGGAAGAGGGGGTGAGCTACCCCAAGGATCCAAGTCACTCCAATATTGGGTGACTTATGCTACCTTGAAGAGTCTGTGATGAGGTACAAAAAAAATGGGTGACTCAATTTGAGATGAGTTGAGATAATAGATTGAATTTGATATTTGATGAGGTGCAATGGTGATTCAGAAAACGAGACTAGGGGTAATTCATAGTGTGGCCTATGGTAATTGAAGAGATTTTGGAAAGTTGAGGTACAACATGACTCGACACGATGACCCCATGATGTGGAGCAATTTGGGAACAGTAGAGACTCGACTAGAAAAACTTGCATGAAGACACATTGTATTGGGGTTGGGAAGGATTTTGCAAGACAAGTCACACTCTTGTATGTTTTATGCGCCACATGCTCCTTGTAAGCTATTGTACCAACATATTATATAATAAGTGTATGAGTGTTAGTCACCTTTGGTGCCACCCATCATATCTTTATGCCTCTTCTCTTGTATTGATGATTGCATGTTTCTTGGTTTCTGTAGATGACTAAGTATAATATGTGTTACTTGTATATGTTTGTGTGAGTTGTGAAGTAAAAGTAGGTTAGGTGCGCACCTTGGTTGTTGAGAGTTGGGTGAGTAGACTCAATTCATCGGTAAATTGGAACAAAGAATGGATATGTTCCAAGTTAAGAGGCATATTCTAGGTAAAGTAGACTTGGGTTGGTTTTTCCACCATGTTTGAAACATCACAATGTGACACACCCTAAAGAGTGCATGAAAAATTAAGGTCTTGTTGATCCTCAAATATTATAAGCCTTTCATGAACTATATTGTAAATGACATTCCCATACTTAGAATTTTTTCACGTTTTGTCATGGGTTCACAAGGTATTTTCACTCTTTTTCAAACTTCCATGTCATCCAAAGTACACCATTATGTTATGTCACCTTAAGTTTTCACCCATACTTAGAATTGTTTTTAAAAACATCCCCATTGCGGGTCTAAGGCATTTTACTAATTCATTTGTCTATCATCGTGACCCCTCCATCCGATCGATTCCTCATAATTAGTCTATTTATCATAATCCACCGTTCTATGCGGGATGTTATGCTTCTTCTCCACCATAACCACGAATCCACCATAATTCACTATCTCCGCGACATCTCTACATTTTGTCGTATTTTTAAGTTTTACCATGATATGTGGTAATTCCATGATTCTTCCATACATATCCTCAATTCATATGACTGATCCATTCTTATACTTAGTCAATTTCTTGAAATCTCATTGTAGGTCTGTGGATTCCTGCTAACTTCATTATTTTTCCACATACTCTCGATTCTCTGTCGCCTCGTGGTAATCTATGTCTTATCTTTTCACTCTCCTCAAAGTACATTTAATGCAAATATCATAGAAAATATCAAATGTTTAAGTATTAAAAGGACATTTTTAATGGATATCTTCTCGATACAATCCTTCATCAGTTATGAAATTAATTCATATTAACAATCTTTTGAATCAAGAGCCCCAAATTATTTCATGATAAAAAGTGTTATTTTCGTAATAACCCTTTTGAAAATAACTATACAATTAATCTTCCAACTTGATTAAGAATGACAAATAGGATAAAGGAATAGTTCTACGGAGGTACCATAAACACAATTGGATGAAAATATCAAAACTTTCAATGGTCAATAGCATATAAGTGTTGGATTACTGAGAGGGGGGGGGGAGTGAATCAATAATAGAGAAAACCAATCCTTTTCAACCACAAAATGAAAGTGTTATATCAATGTAGAATTATCATCCAATAGTTTCAGAGTAGATAACCAATGAACAAATGAGAAATCATATACATACAGAGTACACCAGTGTTTTACATGGAAGCCCAAAGCGGGAGAGAACCACATAATGTTTTCTCTTATACGTATTTAAGAGTTACATTCATTGGAAGAACCAACTTCCTTTGTTTTCCAGATGCAACTGGAAGGAGGCTCCAACCCCTTGGTTTCTCAGGATACAACCTAAGGGAAGCTACAACTCCCCAATTCTCTGGCTACAACCAAAAGGAGGCTACAACCCCCTATGTACTCCAACTAAAACTGGAAGGTGGCTACAACCACCTATCCTTGCCCCGTCCAACCGCCCTGAAATATAAATTCCAAATGTAGAATACATGTCATTGTCATTGAATCAACCATTGCCACTGTCAACCTCTCACTATCAACCTATACCAATAACCTGTAACAACCTGTACCAGTCAACCTGCACCAGACAACCTGTACCAATAACTTGAACCAACATGTATCATGCATCAACCATGAATCAACTACACATCAACTATGACTCATCAAGATGTACCAACATCATCAAATATACACCTCATATATGTCCCAACTCATCAACTACTTGTCTCAACCATGTACCCAACATGTACCTCAACCATATACCAAATACATACACCAATATAACCATAAAAAATTCATCACTCTATCCATAAACCAAATACCATAAACCCTTACATCAAACCATGTGTCACAACCTCACTGTTATTTAGCCTCAAGATAAACCAACAACTTCAACAACACATCACAACCAAAAGACCAATACCCATATGCCAAATACCAACAACAAAATACCAATTGTATCCCTCAACGAATATGATATATGCAACAATACTGCACATCCAATACCATCTCAAGAGCTAAAACCTAACTTACAAAACATATCTCAAACAAGATGTGCCATATATCTCATAAATAGACTCCAACCATGTTGTTGCCATGATTTTTCTGCCGCACTTCTTATGCCGCGATTTTTCTGCTGCACGTTTTCTACCGCAATTTTTCTGATGTGATTTTTTTTCTGCACTTTTTCTGCCGCAATTTTTCTTCCACAATTTTTCTGTCGCACTTTTTCTGCCGTGAGTTTTCTGCCGCACTTTTTCTACCGCAATTTTTCTGTCGCACTTTTCATGCTGTACTTTTTCTACCACACTTTTCTCTATCAATAATACCTTCCCAAATAACCTTTCGCAAAATAGATATTCAATGATATTCAATAGGTTCAAGTGTGATTAAATGAGAGAGCCTTGCCTCTTATTTATACTTTCATGTACCATCTCACTTTCCTTATTTTAGGGAGTTCTCCATTAAATTTATTATTTAAATATTTTCTTTTGAAAACACTTTCAATACTTTGACCTTTTGGGGCTTCTAGATGACTCATGAGGGTTCTCCAACTTCACATGGCCATAACTCTCTAAACGTGAGAAGTTATGTGGCATTCTACATACCAACGAAAATGGAATGACATGTACTATCCATCTAAAATAGTATTACCTAAAAATATATCAAAACTCATACCATTAACCATCAAACAAAATTGGGTCCATTACCCAAACCTTTGTGCTACCAGAATTCTCTACCGAACTTTCTTCAAGGGTTGACATCAATGAAAACCAACCCAATTAATCAATAATATCCCACTTTGGCATTGATGGCAACACTTTGATGCAATACTGAAGTCATTTCATGCAATAATGAAGTCATATCACTCATGCTCCCCCTGTGAACATTGCTCCCCCTGGAACCATGCCTCTATTCTCTGCATCTGATAAATATGTCCCCCTTTGTCATCAATGGCAAAGGTATCTTTCCATTCGAGGTTGATCCCCCTAATTGAACCGTGCTTTGGGATAATCCCCCTGATTGAACTCTTCCTAAAACTGATCTCCCGACATGAATTGTCCTCTTTATGGTGCTTCCTCATGTAAATCTAAGACATATAATATAAACATTCAAAAGAATTCATTTTGGGGTAGAAATTACTCCGAGTCTCTGGCGAATATACTCAAAGGATTCCTGTGGAAGAGGTTTTGTAAATATGTCTTCCACTTGTTCTTTTGTGCCCACATATTCAACTCTGATGTTCTTCTCTGCAACATGTTCTCATAGAAAGTGATACTTGATTGGAATGTTCTTTGTCTTGGTGTGAATCACTGAGTTCTTTGAGATATTGATGGCACTTGTATTATCACAATAGATTGGAATGGGATAATCATACTCAACCTATATATCTGTCAGGGTTTGTTTCATCCATAGAACCTGTGTACAACATGTTGTTGTTGCAATATACTCTGCCTCAGCTATAGATAAGGATATTGATGATTGTTTCTTTCTTAGCCATGATACTAAACACTCACCCAAGTATAACACTGCTCCACTGGTGCTTCATTGATCATCAATTCAACCCACCCAATCTGCATTTGTGTAGGCAATAAGTGATATATCCTTTCCTTTTGGATACCATAATCCAAACTCTTTTGTTCCTTTGAGATCTCTAAAAATCCTCTTCACTGCTATGACGTGTGTTTACTTTGGTGTTGCTTGAAATCGTGTCACTTGTCCAACTGCCTGCATTAAATTTGGTCTGGATGTTGTCACATATAGTAATTTTCCAATCGTGGACATGTATTGCCTCTGGTCTGTAGACTTTGAATCATCATCTTTGGTCAACTTGCAATTGGTTTGTATAGGAGTGGTAATTGGTTTTCAATCTTCCATTCTGAACCTATTTAGCATTTCTCTAATATACTTAGTTTGATAAATAAAAATTCCTTCGTTGCTTTGATGTATCTGAAGAACTAGAAATAAGGATAGTTCTCCAAGTAATGACATTTCAAATTCATTCTGCATATCCTTTGCAAATTTCTGGCTTAACCTGTCATCATTGCTTCCAAAAATAATATCATCAACATAAACTTCAATTAATAAAATACTATCTAGAGTTACCTTCATGTAGAGGTTGTTGTCTGCACTTCCTTTTCTGAACCGTGTCTGCTGCAGATATTTATCCAGTCTAGAGTACCATGCTCTAGGAGCATGTTTTAGACCATACAAGGCATTCTTCAATTTACACACATAATTTGCGTTCTTTGACAACTTAAATCCTTCTAGTTTTTCAATGTAGACTTCTTCTTCAAGTTCCCCGTTCAGAAAAGATGATTTTACATCCATATGATATAGTTTAATATTATTGGAGCAAGCATAAGCTAAAATCAATTGGATTGCTTCCATTATGTCATCTGGGGAAAATGTCTCTTCAAAGTTGATTCCTTCAACATGTGTGTATCCTTTCATACCAATCAAGATTTGTTCCTTGTAACCTGTCCATCTTCATTTAATTTATTTTTGAATACCCACTTTGTGCCAATCACATTCTTATTCTTTGGTCTTGGAACCAATTCCCTAGGGTCATTCATTTCTAATTGATCCAATTCTTCATACATGGCCTTATTCCAAAATTCATCCTTGCTGGCCTCTTCAAAACTATTTGGTTCAATCGTAGATGAGAGTGCTAGGTGTGTTTATTCTAGTGAACGGATTCATCTTCTAGTCTCAGCTCTTGTATCTTTGTTTCTGATAATCTGATCTGAAGGATGATTCTTTTGTACTCATTTTCTAGGTGTCTTTGGAGGCACTTTTTGAACTTTCTCTTCTACTTCTATCTGATCCTCTTCATCTTTCCCTTCTACTTCTTCTTCATCTTCTGCTTCTTCTTCGTAAAGTTTTTCCATTGATTCATTTTCTTCTTCCTTTAATTCTTGTCTTCATGTTTCATCAATTGTTACATTGATTCTTTTCACAACATTGTTCAACCTCAGATTGTAACACTTGTATGTTTTCCTTGTACTTGAGTAACCAACAAGTACTCATGTTTCCACACGAGAGTCAAACTTTCCCATTCTACCATCTTCTCTTTTGATGTATGATTTTCTTCCAAATACTCTGAAGTGCTCCACATTTGTTGGTCTTCCTTTCCATATCTTGTAGGGAGTTTTGTCAGTGTTTTTTCTGAGCATTACTTTGTTTTGAATGTGAACCAATGTATGCACTGCATGTGTCCAAAATATATCTGTCAATTTGGAATCCATTAACGTTGTTCGAGCCATTTTTTGTACTTTCTTGTTCTTTCTTTCAACAACTCCATTATGTTGAGGTGTCCTAGCAACAGAGAATTGTCTTTTTATTCCATGCCTACTGCAGTAGTCTATAAATTCCTTTGAAGTGAACTCTACTCCATTATCAGATCTTAAACATTTTATTTTTGAATCCATTTCATTTTCAACCATTTCCTTGTAGACCTTGAAGTTTTAAAAAGGTTCTGACTTATTCCTGAGAAAGCAAACTACAGTCATTCTTGTACAATCATCAATTAATAACATAAAGTATTTCTCACATTTTAAACCCTTTGTTGTAGCTGGTCCAATTAGATCAGTATGCACAATTTCTAGTGTCTTGTCATTGAATACTCCTTTGATTTAAACCTGGTCTTTGTTTGCATTCCTTGTTGACAATGCTTTCATACAGTGTTGGTTGGTTTCATAATATTGGGAATTTCTCTAAATGCTTCCTTTTTGTTGAATTTGAAAAGGTTATCAAAGTGTATGTGACCCATTATTTTGTTCCATAACCAACTTTCATCTTCCTTTCCTATAAAAAACTTTCTATTTCCAATTTTAGTTAATACATATATGTTGCTTGAAGTTCTTGCAGTTGTTTCGATCAATTTTCCCAAACCTTCTTTTCTTATCTTTCACTTTTGTGAATCGAAAGTAGTGTTATGACCTTGGTCACACATTTGACTCACACTTAGAAGATTATGTTTCATAACTTGTACTAGTAGAACACTTTCTGCCTTGGTATTCTTGTTTCAAATTCTGACTGAGCCTTTTCCAATGATTTTAGCTGAATCATCATTTTCGAAGGAGACTGATCCATATATTTCCTTTATCAATGTAAGAAACTTGTCTTTATCACCTCTCATGTGTTTTGAACAACCACTATCAGCATACCAACCACGTTTATTCTTCTTAGCTTGTAGAGCGAGTGTGCATTCTTCATTGCTATATTGATTCTTCTTTCTTATCCATGTTCTCTTCTGAGGTTCCTCTCTATGAATGTTGTTGTTATGTTGTGATTCTATAGGAGGAACTGTCATTCTACAATATTTGTCCATGTTTCCATAGTTGTTACACTTGTATCATTCCACTTCAGTGCTCAATGATTCAAACATGTTGTAACTTTTTGTCCGTGTTTCACTAGGCCTTCTTAGATAACCCTTTTGGGTATGAATTTCAAAGTTGTTTATGTTCCTGTTGTTATCTCTACAATTCATAGATTTATGTCCAAAATTATTACATGCATAACATAAACCAAAAAAGATAGTTTGATACCTAGGAGTTGAAGATATTCTAAAAGGAGTTTCTCTTATGAATATTTCTTCTTCCCGAGGCCTATCTATCGGTCGTTGATTATGAAATATCAATATTCTCGGTGGAGGAGTGTCCCTGTAATATTCTTTGTAGGTCTTCATATCCCCTTTGATTTCTTCTTCTTAGATTTTTAGATATGTTTCCTGTTCTGTTGTTTTGGAGTTTGATCCCTTTTCTGTCATATTGTATCCAAGTCTGGACTTTTCATGACGATTCTTTTGATTGCTGATAATGTTATCCAAAACATTTGAGATGTTTTTCATATTTTTCTCTTGAAGATCATTTATTAATGTGACAATATCTACTTCCAAATTTCCAATGATCATGTCTCTTTCTTCTAGTTGTTCTTTGAGTACTTCTTCAATTCTTTTATATTCTTCTATTTGAACCTTCAAATTTGTAATCATTTGTTCTAGTTCCTGAGTGTCTTCTTTCTTGTCTAGTTATGCTTGTAGCTTCTTGTTTTTATTCTTTTCTCTTCTTATAACTTCTATGGCACACCAAAATTCTTCTCAGTAGTCAACTTATATCTCTTCATATTCTTCTTCGGTGTCTTGTTTATCAGAGTCTTCTACTGCCATGAATAGAACTCTTTCTGTTTCACTCTCACTAACTCCATCTTCATTTGATGAGAAGATGTCTTCTTTGGTGCATAATATTTTCTTGAAATATTTCTTTGTGGTTCTCTTACCTTTATATGTTTGTTTTCTATTTGAGTAATCTTCATCATTACTCTTATTTTTCTTATGAGGACATTTGTTATCAAAATGACCAATACCATCACAATTAAAAAAATCAATCGAAAATTACCTTTATATCTATCGTTGGTTCCTTTGCTCAATCTTTTGACAAAGTTGGCCATTTCTTCATCATATTCCGAGATGTCACTGTTAATTCTATGTTATTTTTCCTTTTTATTTCCCTTTTGCTTTGACCTTTTGGATGCTTTGAAAGATTCTTCTTTTATATCTGGATTTTCTTGTTTAGTTCTCATTTCATATGTTTGTTGGAAATATGCCTACAACAGAGATGATGTAGATGATCAAGGCGCAGATGATCAAGGTTGGCGCAGATGATCAAGGTTGTCATTGATGGCAATCGATTGTTTATGAAGAACAGATGCTGAAACATGCTGCAACATAAATGCAAACACAGACGCAGAAAAACAGTGCTGAAACA